>MU551541.1:4306689-4341936 GCA_024362625.1 Silurus asotus | reverse complement strand
GTGTGTGTGTGTGTGTGTGTGTGTGTGTGTGTGTGTGTGTGTGTGTGTGTGTGTGTGTGTGTGTGTGTGTGTGTGTTTGTGTGTGTGTGTGTGTGTGTGTATGTGTGTGTGCATGAACACAGGTGGATGTGAAAAGAAACTTTTGGTTATTAATTGGACAGGTTGATTCATTGTGTGTGTGTGTGTGTGTGTGTGTGTGTGTGTGTGTGTGTGTGTGTGTGTGTGTGTGTGTGTGTGTGTGTTTATAGCTGTACCAGGGGCCAGAGACAGATGCAGAGATTTGCACACATCACTATGGAGCACCAGTTTTTCATGAAGGGTGAGCCTACTAGTATTTTTTCAAAGTACTTTTTTTAATTGAAATGATTTTCTCATTTCCTCTAATTTTCTCTTTTCCAATGTCACCTTTATCGACACAGGCTTCATGGTTAGGTCTAAACAGTCAAGAGGGAAAATTTTAATTCGGAAAAATGGGGATTTCATAACTATTGTACTGTTTAATAACTACAGACCCGTTTCTTCTCGCTGTTCTCTTAAAGGTCTGCACTAATATAACCTTCCTAAAACACACAGTCATTTGTGAATTTGAAATATAAAAGAAGTCTGTAAAAGAATTTGTGAAAATGATTCAATAAATCATATAGAGTAACTTTGATATGTTTGGGGAAAGCTAGCCTTTTATTGTTTTTGAGAGGCCCATGCATGTGCATTTTGTTTATTTGTAACAAGCTTGCTTGGTTCCAATTGGCCACAGTTCAGACAGAATTAATGGTGTAGAAGTATGGAGTGGCAGACATTTTGGTTAAACTTTTCATTCAACTGGTTCAAGTCTCCAACTCTCCCTGCTCCAAAACAACCCCAAAGCTTCCACCACCTGCTAATATCCTTTCTTCTGTTCTCTATCTCACATATGTTCCAAAGATTTCCAAAGATTTGGATTCATTTTTCCAAATAACTCTCTTTCACTCATTTGAATTGAATAGCAAAGATTTCAAAATGTGTTTATGTCCAAAGGCTGTTTGTTCTGCATAGGCGATTCTCTTTTAAACCTGTGAACCAAAAAGGAACTAAAACAGCATGATGATGTGATAAATTAAAAATGAAAGTGAAAAAGTACACAACTTCATTCCTGTGACTCATTAAAAACTGTTTTGATCAACCATTAGTTACAAATACTGGAGCTGCTGCTGCATTAAGACCATCGACTTTAACGCTTTCCTCGATCAGAAGGGTTGTACTGCAGGCAAACACTGCTGGGTCCAAAAGCAGGTATGAGCATTTTTGCATTTCTCCGGTCCTTTTCTGTGCAAGTGCATCTGCAAGCTTGATACATATTTCATAATGCTAACTCAGACCTGGACTGACCTTCAAAGAATCCTTGGAGAATCCAGAGTCTACTTAGCATATTGATTACTTTTTCTTTTATCGTATTTGGATGTGCTTTAGGAGTAGCATACTTATTCTACTGGGATTTTGCTACTGGATTAAAAACTGACAATTATTTATCTACTAAGGGTTAATATATAGACAGAAAGCTGGTTTTCTAGATTCTAGATTCTAGATTCCAGCCGATTTCAGCTAGATTCAGGTGGACAATTTAACGTTATGATAATTTAAGAAATTGGAAATTAACCTAATTGTGAGCTAAGAGATAACACAATATCAAGACAGCACTATCTATATTACACCAGCACAATGCCATCTGCATAATAATGATAATAATAATAATATTTTCCAGCAAAGGAATTAATCTAAATTTGCCATTTGAATTGCAGCCACTCTGACTCTCAGAAATGCTGTTCTAGAAAACTAATCAACACTCATTTTGACCAATCAGGTTCAAGAATTCAGCAGTGATGTGGTATAATGATAAGTAAGTGTAATCTTATTCCTTGGTAATTGAGCTGTTTTTTGTTGCCTTTGACAGGATAAGAAAAAGGTGGCATGTCGAAATGACTGGCACCAGACGGGCAACCAGGTGGTGGTCACCATTTATGCCAAGAATGCCAGCCCTGAGCATTCCTATGTGGAGGCCAACCGCACAGTGGTGAGTCCATGAACTGTTCATGTCACTAATAGTTCTCTGTGGTGCTGGAAGAAGCTGAAATTTCATTCTGTAGTGAGATTCACTTCTGACATTTAGTTTATAAGGTTTTATGGTTAACAGTTAACTTTTTTTTTTTTAACACGAGTCTTGATTTTTCATAAAGTGTAGTCTTAAGAGACTAAATTACTGCACTGCAAATTAATTTCCCTGGATGTAGATTAGTGCAGGAAACTCACCAGACTGTACATAAATATGCCATGGTCACGCCACTTGGTCTGGATTCATGAAAAATACTTATTATAACCATGCTGGTTTAAATGTTACATGCTGCAAAGGTATTAAGGCTATACCTTATGGATTTCCTGTTTATGTCCCTACAGCTGACTTGTCATATTCAGTTTGAAAAGAACAAGGAGTTTCACAAGGAATTCCATCTGTGGGGGGTAAGAAAGACTGATCACACTTTTCAGCAGCAGCACCGCCAAGCAAATCCTGAAATACAAAGTTAAAGCGTACACACAAGTGATTGTTCAGTCAGTCACCCATGCTGGTTTTCTCCCTCAGGTAATTGATGTAAAGAACAGCATTGTGAACATGTTGCCTTCAAAAGTAGAAGTGACCTTAAAGAAGGCCCATGCTGTAGCTTGGGGTAAACTGGAAGACCCCAAACACAAACCTGAGGTCACAGAAAGCACAGAAAGCACCTCAGAGCAAGAGACGAAAGATGAAGAAAAACCAGATTGGTACATCTCAGATGATGACATCAGTGAGTCAGACTGGGATGACAGCGAAGAAGATGATAAGAAAGAGAAAGAGCAAGAGCAAGAGCAAGCGCAGGAGCAGGAGCAGGATTTGGACTGTCCTCCTTTGCTGGAAGAACCCAAACCTGTCCCTCCAAAGAAATAGAGGCCAATTAGTATCCAAAAATAGATTGTTTTTATACAATAGGCAGTAGGGGTTGGATGGGGTTGCATGTTGGTGTGATTGTGAAGTTAGAATTAGAATAAAAATTAATTTCATTGTGATATACATTATAGAAATATTGATTTAAAACATGTTCCCGGGTCAATGCACATTTTTTTTTTATTGACCATCACCAGAATTATTCTTTGGAGTTATTTGTTGTTATTTTCCAAAAACTAAACATTCTAAAGTGTTTTATTCGCATTATACTAAAGCACCTTGCGTACCATTTCAACTCAAATGTATTACTGGACATTGTTATGCTTTTAATCCTTTTATATCTGCATTGAACACCAAAAAGGCAAGACCCTTCCTATTCTCACTTACATTATAACAAGACTCCTGCAGGCACAATCTTCCTGTCCTGAAGACTCTCCTGTGGTGGAAAGTGTCCATAATCATTAATAAACATCTAATATAAAAACCTGACCACAGCTTTGACTATATTCTTTTAAAGTAGTTACACAATCAGCCTCAGCTTGTGTAGATCATCCCTGTGAATTGATATTAAGCCCTGATATAAAAGCATTTTATTTTACTCTGTAAAGAAATCTTACTGATTTGGTAGAGTTTTAACTCCATCGTTTTGAATATTACACACAATACATTATAGGAACATTTACAGTGGAAGCATAAACTGTGTATAAAACTGGCATAAAATGTAGAATCAGTGATATCCTACAGAATATTATTAGACTGAACAATTTTAGTGATAAAAAAAAAAAAAAAAAGATAAAACACAAACGTGTCAAACAGCAATGGCCAAACTTTATTTTTTGCTTCAAATAAACAGCAACACTCCTGATCAGAGGCGATAGCAGCCAACAGACAAACTCGGAGCCATGGAAGGTAAACTGCATCTCATACAGCATAAAAAAATCATATTAAATAATTTCCAAAAGTTAAATTACATACTTCAAGAGTAAACATTAAGCAGTAATCTCATCAATATTGTAATATGATAAACCAAAAAAAAAAGTAAGCAGTCATTTTTCAGCCCCTTTTTCTTTCCAAAGGTGAAATTTCAAAGATTCTGTGTGGCTTCTACATCCACAGGTATCTTCTCCCATGTCCCTGATAACACTCAGTCAGTAGTTTGACACTTTAAGGAAAAAATAATGGGACACAGGTCTTTGCTCATGACTGTATAACAGACAGCGAGAATTGTTTACTGAGGAAACATGTTCTGTACAGTCAGGCTTTTTAAAAACGCTGTGCTGGAACACTGTTACACTGTGAATCACATTGAATCAATGAGGAACTCTCGTTCTTTCATACGCATCCCTTTTCCTCTGTGTAAATGTTAAACTGGACGTTCTGCAGTCATCGAGCTTCAGCTTCATTACAGTGAAGAAACTGGAAAACCAGAGTTAAAGCCTTAATTGGGAATAACTGTGGGACTTGATTTCATTACACAGATTATGTAATGCAGAAATGTGTACTTCTTTGTGCACGATTACGAGATCTAACTCTGACAACAGACACATGGGTTTAACATTCATAGTTTGACAATATATTATTGATCACACATCTCTTAATAACAAGGTTTGCAATAAATAGGGATACACTTTTCATATGTTTAAAAACAGCCGAGGAATTATTATTATTATTATTATTATTAATTTTTTAATTTTTACAACACACCACTTTTATTCTTCAAGTTTTCTTTGTAAAGACCGTCTTCCTCACTAAAGTGCAAGGCAATGAGATAAAACACTTTCTGAAATGTACGACGTTGCATGTTCCCTATATGATTTTTCTCTCAAGAAAAAATAATAAAAAAATAATAATAAAAACAGCTCACTGTAACCACTGTGATTTGTTGAAGAACTTGGCACAAATTGACATCACTACAGCTTGCGGAACAACAGCTCACCTGGCACACGAGCGGCACAATAGCACTATTTGGCTGACTATTTAATTAGAAAAAAAAAATGTATATCGAACAGCTTTAGTTTTTCTGCTCGAGGACCGTGGACGCAAAAGGCATGCAGAAACACCAACTGTCTTTGAATACACAGGGACAGAATCAGACAGAATGCAGTTCTTACATTGCATTGTTGACAGCTAATACAAATCCACAATACATTTTAGATGCTTAATTATTCATATTTTTAGTTTGTTTGTTTTTTTTTTTTTTTGCATTTTAAAATTAGTTCCCTGTAACGTTGTTCAGATGACTCAAAAAGAAGTTTTCGGGAAATACCAGTTTGCACCTTTTGGCTTTAAAAGCAGATTAAATAAAAGAAGAAAAATAAGGAAGGAAATTGTTAAAAGAAGGAAGGAAGGTCTGTCTCATGCGTGAGAAGAAGAGCACAGGAAATCATACAGCTTATAGAAACAAAGTAAGCAGAAAAGGATTGTGGGTACTGTCATGTACTGCCCGTGTCTATTGGACACCAAGGGCACCGGCAGGCAGAGGACAGACAGAGAACGTAACTGGAATGTCGGTGGAGTGCGATGCCTCTCTCTCAGCCACTCACACACGTGTGTGCAGTGTGTGACAATTGGCTTTGAACACTCCATCCTCGGTGAAAAGGTAGCTTTCCGTGGCACGGTGTGTCCGCTACAGCAGACCCTCCAGCTCTTCAATTGCCTGCAGGATCCGTTTCACATGTCCCACCTTTGATATCCCAAGATCCTGAGAAAATAAACAAACAAGTTAAGACAAATTCTCTGACATGAATGTCTGTCTGTCCAGCTAAGACAGCTGGACCCACTGCACTCTCATAATAATAATAATCACAATAATCTTCACCAGGAGGGTCTGATTCTTAATATTTTTATGGACTGTCATTGAATATTAAAAGAGGCTATACCCTGTTATTCCGCTAGGGGGCAAAAGAGAGCAATAAACTCACGCTACACAAAAAATGTGCTGGTGATTAGCAATATTTTGTTAGCAAGCTGTACTACAGTCTGCCTTAAATAACATGGTGATGGATAATATTTACACAGTTATATTTTACATAATTATAATTTGTATACACTATTCTGTCCCATCATGAACCACAATAATGGACATTTGTAGAAAATGGTGGACAGGAGCATTTTTTATGAACTTATTTAATTAGCAAACAAAGTAAAAAAAACCATGTATAACTGGTCTACACAGTGTTTAATGTGATGGCCATCTTCTTGCTGCTTTTGAGAAATCAAAATGATGTCTTCACTTAGCCCTGAAGAGCTTTCAAACTTTTAGATTTTCTAGATTATCTAGGTTTTTAGATTATCAATACAATAAAAACATTTAAGGCTTTAGTCATTAGGATGTAGTACAGGATTTGAGATGCAGACAGTGATGTGGGGGTGCGCATGCGTGTTGCAGTAAAAGCCACTGTCTGAGCGTTCGCTGTCCCGGTGTACCTTCAGGTCTTGTCTCTGGAGCTGAGCCAGCTGCCAGCCCTGGATGTCCCGGGCCACAAACCTCTCCCTGTACTCCCCTAAACCCAACGAATCCAGCCACGTGCCCACCTCCTCTGCACCCCATCTCTCCGCTAGCCCCCGAGAAGACACACACACATACATATACACATATACACAAACAAAGGAATGAAACAGACCCAGTAGCACATAAAGCCTGTAAGCACACGGTCCAGCATTTCTGGAGTGAAAGTGGTTTTCCTCTGAATCAAACTTTTTTTATTTTGTAGTGCATGTTTTCCTTTACTTAGAGAACGAAGCTGTAGTTAAAATTTGAAAGATTTTTTTTTTCTGGAAAACATTTTAATGAAAGATAATTTTCGTTTCCGAAGTATAAATTAAAACTTATCTGTAAAATCATCTGTTTTAGAATAAGAACTAGTTTTCAGATGGATGAACTTGTGTGAGCTACATGTTTTGTGTGTGCGACACACAGACACAACAAAACCATTGGGAAAGTGTACCGTAATTTCCGGACTATGAAGCGCACCCAAATATAAGCCGCACCCACTGAATTTTACAAAGATTTTTATTTTAAACATAAATAAGCCGCACCTGTGTCTACACTAAAACTAATGAACTTTACACAGGTTTTAATGAAAGACAGTGTCTGTTACACGGTGTAATGGGTGAAATATGTTGTGGCTCCTTGAAAAGCAGAGCGGTAATTTGGGAATATCCTGCCGCCCCATTTTTCCGATATTACTACATGTGTGCAAGACTGAGGAATATGTCCTTATTATTTTCTGATGCTCATTTCTAAGTTTCTTTGACTAACCGTAACGCCGTTGCCAAGAAAAATAAAAAAGCACGAGATTTGGAAACCTGTCTGTGCTTATATGATTTTTGTTGCAACTGGAGTTATTGAGCTCTCCCATGGCCCAGACTCAACACGTTACAACGGCTTGTATCTAAACAGTAGCCTACCAAGAAAGTCATTGTTTACTGTCTTCCTCCTTCCTTTCACAACTACTGTATTTCTCTCTGGAGTTTATCTTTTGGCATTATCGTGCGTTTAAAAATCACCATCGGTGAAGTATTTTACCGATGCCATACAGTTCAGAACACAGGTGAAGTGCGTTTTTTTCATGCCCGTTCGGCAATTTCACTGGTCTAATGTTTTGGTGATCAGTTTTTTGGCTTGAAGTTTGTGAAACCGTTAATAACCCAGGAAAAATCCATAAATTAGCTGCTTCGTTGTTTAAGCCGCGGGGCTCAAAACGTGGGAAAAAAGTAGCGGCTTATAGTCCGAAAAATACGGTAAGTAAAAAATAAAAAAGTATATTTTTTTCCTGTATTGTTCCAGTGTTTAGAGTTCAAATAGTTGAAATGTTTAATGTGTAATATGTTTAACCCTAAAACCTCATTTGCCATCTGTTGGTTTCTTAACTTTGATAATATTTTATAATTTTCTACCATTAAAATTTTCTATAGCAACTCATTCAAAGGGACGTCTATGGTAAACCTCTGTTATGCATTATTTTTCTATAACAGCATACAGAGAGGTTGTTACATACTTAACCACTTACATAATATATATTCTGTTTCTCAGTCCACAGAAATTCATGCAAATGGTAAATGTGCTAGGTTAAGCTTAGATTTAAAAAACACTGGAGTAACCCTTTAAGCTCACTGTTTTAACAGCTTTCAGGCCAAAACAATGTTCACTCCGAAAAATGCTTGTGTGGTCTACGAACATACAACCAAACGTGACAGAAACTTAATGAAACCACAGAGCAAACATGAAGACAGGCCTGTCAGAGTAAGAGTGCTGATCTTACACCTGGCGTGAACAAATCAGTCCTCTTACTCCAAGATACACAGAGTGTATAGCACAGATATGCAAGCTTTATGTAGGAAGAGACCAAAGTACTGTAATGTTCAAGCCAACAGTGTCCACTTCCTGTTTACAGAATGAGAGCAGGAAACAGCTGAAAAAGTTCAGGAGGTGTTTCTGACCTGAGAGAGAACTGTTGGAGCGCTGTTTATGCAGCTTCTCCCTCTCTTTCTTTACTTTGGGGATGATTTTCAGTTTCATGCTGCTGCTCTTTGCACTCGTTCGGGATGAGTCCTGCACAGAGCACAGAAAGACGAAGAGAGACAAAAAAAAAAACAAAGGCTTATTAAATATTATGCTAAAAATTTCTGTCATATTTCTGCTTTAATCTGTATATTTTCAGTATCGTCCTAAATTAATTGGCTACATGGTTCTACAGGTCTGATCGATTACTCATATTTTGTTCCATTTATTATATAATATAATAATATATTATTATATATATTCAACCAAATATTATAACTCACTTTTCATGTTTGTATATTAACCTACTAACAATCTAAACAGCTAACAAGTCGCCACTGGTTTATATACAATTGTATACAACTTTATAACTGCTTTTTCTGTGTGAAGCTGCTTTGAGACAATGTCCATTGTTAAAAGTGCTCTACAGATAGAATTGAATTGATGCATGCCTAAAGAAATCAAGAAATCATTACACCCAGACAATATAACACTAAATTGCTCCGCAAGAGCGGCTGAGTGCTGAATAAAGAGCTGAGTTTCAGCTGTGTGTTATTTATTTATGCTGATGTCCAGCCAGACCTCCTCGGAGCAATGCATGCTGGGACAGATCCAGTGGATGTCCTCCAGTTTGATTAACTCAGCACTGAGTGAGTTGAGCGTAGAGAGCAGCTCTTCCTCCTGAGGAGCCTCCAAATGCTACACAACACAACACACACACACACACACAGTAAGTTCTTTCATCTCAGACAGATTATTCATGCAAGTAAACCGAGCTAAGTCTCTACAGGGAAATATTGGAAGAACAGTAAACAGCAAAGATGGCACACACAGATGTCACACTAAGATATAAAAACATTATAGTATGTATAAATAGACAGATGCAGAGGCGGCATGTAGCCTGTGTCACACAAACACATCTAGCAGCATTTTAAATTAGATATTGCATTGCAAATTTAAGAAAGCTTATTTGTGTAGTACTCACTGCTTATTTTTGCAAGCAAAGACACCTTGGATTTGATTAAAAATGGGTGCTGTGTGGAGGAATGGGAGCAAAGCTAAATATAAGTTTTCGAACAGGTCTGAGCAGTGCATGACGTTTTTAACAAAGGAATGCACCCAAATATCCATTTTTATTAGTCAAGCTCCATTTACTCTCATTTCCTTTCCATGAACAGCATGTCTGCCTAGCGTCAACGTGACGTAAAGCGATACAGGATCTAACAGTATGCAGCTATTGACTCCAGTTAGAAATAAAAACAGCTGAAATTCTCTGTCACTCTAGTGATTTATGAATGTGGATGTGTGAGTCGGCAAAGAGAAAGAGAAGGAAAACAAAAAAAATGCCTCTCACCAGCAGTTTCCCTTCTAACAGCATTTTAGTCTCTTGCTGCAGCACTTTACTGCTGTTGACAATCTCCACAGCGGTGCTGCGACTCAGACACTGCTAAAGAGAACACACACACACACACACACCTGTATAAACCTGTCTGTTCAGAGTGACCTTTTTTCAAGCTCCTGCTGTTGGACATCACACACACTGAGTAGCTGTACTAATGCAGACCTCAGAAAGCATTCAGGAGGATCAATAGGAGTTTTCTTTGCTTCCACCCACACACCCACACAACCGCACACCCACACACGCACACAGACACAGACACAGACACACACTGACATGGACACGGACACACAGAAACACACAGTGTTATTTTACCAAAGCACTAAAGCAGCAGCTTTTCTACACAAAGTGGGCTACAGGACTGAGTGTTTCTATATAGAGACAGATAAATCTCATGTGCACTACATTTTATGCTTTATTTATGCCATTATTGACTAGATTTGTTTGTTCTGTACAGTATTGCATTGATATTGTACTGATTGTAGTGATATTTTACATGATATTTACATGTACGTAGAACCACACCAAAACAATTTCCTGGTTGTCTGTATTTGAAATACTAATCTTTTGGAACGAGGTTAATCAGTCTAATGGTGATTTGGTTAAAAGAGAACAAGCAGTCATACTCTAATCTCCTGTATTCTATATTCTGATACCAGTGAGCGGTACCGTGTTAAATCGTCTCTCAGTGTTCTCTAACTGGTTTATTATAAGTAAAGAACAGCAGCTGTACCTCAGGACTGGAGGGTTTAGATGGAAAGGCCTCAGTGAGGACAGCAGCACTGGCATTTACTGCATGAGCCAATTCCTGTTCCACCACCTTATGGGTCTTTGCCACCTCCCGGATCCTACACACACACACACACACACACACACACACACACAAAAAATAACTCTATGACTATATTGTTTAACCCTGACATAACCCTAATGTAACCAGAACATAACCATAATGTAACCAGATCACAATCCCAATATAACCATAACATACCCCTAACTTTACCCTAACCCTACCCTGATTTAACTCTCGCCCCAACCCTAATGTAACCCTAACCGTAACACATCCCTAACTGTAACACATCCTTAATGTAACCCTAACCCTAACACATCCCTAATGTAACCCTAACACATCCATAATGTAACCCTAACACATCCCAAATGTAACCCTAACACATCCCTAATGTAACCCTAACCCTAACACATCCCTAATGTAACCCTAACTGTAACACATCCTTAATGTAAGCCTAACCCTAACACATCCCTAATGTACCCCTAACCCTAACACACCCCTAATGTAACCCTAACACATCCCTAATGTAATCCTAACACATCCCTAATGTAACCCTAACCCTAACACATACCTAATGTAACCCTAACACAACCCTAATGTAACCCTAACACATCCATAATGTAACCCTAACCCTAACACATACCTAATGTAACCCTAACCCTAACACATCCCTAATGTAACCCTAACCCTAACACATCCCTAATGTAACCCTAACACATCCCTAATTTAACCCTAACCCTAACACATCCCTAATTTAACCCTAACCCTAACACAACCCCAATGTAACCCTAACTGTAACACATCCCTAATGTAACACTAACACAACCCTAATGTAACCCTAAAATGTCCCTAATGTAACCCTAACCGTAACACATCCCTAATTTAACCCTAACACAACCCCAATGTAACCCTAACCGTAACATGTCCCTAATATAACCCTAACCCAAACACATCCCTAACATAAAACTTTCTTTCGGCTTCTCCCGTTAGGGGTCGCCACAGCGGATTCTCCGCATGTTTGATTTGGCACATGTTTTTACGCTGGATGCCCTTCCTAATGCAACCCTCCCCATTTATCCTTGCTTGGGACTGGCACTGAGAGTGGCTGGGGTTGGTTCCCTGACCAGGGATCAACCAGGGCTGCAGCAGTGAGAGCGCCGCATCCTAACCACTAGACCACCAGGGAACCTTTCCACCAGGGAACCTTTGTAACCCTTACATATCCCTAATGTAACCCTAACACATCCCTAATGTAACTCTAATCCTAACACATCCCTAAAGTAACCTTAACACATGCCCAATGTAACCCTAACCGTAACACATCCCTAATGTAACCCTAACACAACCATAATGTAACCCCAACACAACCCTAATGTAACCCTAACAATAACACATCCCTAATGTAACCCTAACACATCCCTATCACAACCATAATGTAACCCTAACACATCCCTAAAGTAAAACTAACACAACCCTTAAAAAAGCATAATGTAACCCTAACCCTAACACCTCCCTAGGGCTGGCAGATATGGCCTAAAAAGAAAAAAATCCCGGATTTTTTCACAAAAAAATCTGATTTGCGATTTTAATAAAATAAAAAAAATACAAGATGGCGGCCCTGCCTTTGTATATTGTGAAAATAGAACGCATTTTAACACTAAACAAAGTGCGGCTGCTTAACCGTGTATTTTCAAGATGCGGCTGTCTTAACTTTTCTTGGGAATGAGTTCTTCTCTGCTCGCTGCCATGTTGTTTGTGTATCTCTATGGCAAACGCGTGGGGGAGGGGGGTGGGGGCTGAGTCCGTTCGAAACTATGGGAGCCCAAAAGGGATGCGTCGGCGGATATTAAAGAGAAAACCGATTTTTATTAAAACAGATCGATGTAAACTACACATTCGAGTGTAAAATCGATTTATTGCCCAGCCCTACACCTCCCTAATGTAACCCTAACACAACCATAACACATCCCTAATGTAACCCTAACACAACCCTAACACAACCATAACACATCCCTAATGTAACCCTAACACAACCATAACACATCCCTAATGTAACCCTAACACAACCCTAACACATCCCTAATGTAACTCTAACACAACCCTAACACAACCATAACACATCCCTAATGTAACCCTAACACAACCATAACACATCCCCAATGTAACCCTAACCCTAATACATCCCTAATGTAACCCTTACACAGCCCCAATGTAACCCTAACCCTAACACAACACTAATGTAACTCTAATGCTAACACATCCCTAATGTAACCCTAACCCTACCACAACACTAACACAACCCTAATGTGAACCTAACTCTAACACAACCCTAATGTAACCATAACACAACCATAATTTACCCTTTACACAACCCTAATATAATCCTAACACAACCTTAATGTAACCCTAACATACCCACTATATATCCCTAACCATAAAAACCCTAACTGTTGGTGAGCCCAAAGAGATTTCTTCATGTGTTCCATGTTCACAGCCATACCTGTTAATGAGTGAGTCAGCCACCAGACCTAGTTGTTGCACCTGTGCGCACTCCTCCTCAGTCAGGTATTCCATGGACTGCTGGGAATTAAGACGTGGCCGAGTAGGGCGGCAGCTGTCATACTTCCTCTTATCCTCCCATGACTTCAAAGTGCTCTCAAAAGCCTACAGGGCCAATACACACCACCCATAGACGCACACGCACACACACACAAAAAAAACACTCAGCATAGCGTGGTTCAATGTACTCCTTTATAACACTTCCTTACAGCTCAGCTAATGCATGTCTACCAATTCTACCCACACATCCTCCTACATATACACACCGTGTTCTTTGCTGCTAGACACTTATAGTAGTATGATTCGAATATAATATTTTACTAATCCTAAACATACACATAAACAGTTTTGAGTCCTGAGTTAAAAGTGACCTAAATATTCATTAATCGCATGTCACAATAGTGACCCTGATAACCTTTCGTACTGCACAAAATATATTTGCAGAGATTTACTGTTTTTTTAGCGATTCTTTAGACATTTGTAGACATTTTTCAAGAACTTCATTCCCGAATTCATAAATAAATACCAAAATCCATATAGGGTGTATGCAAACATTACGTCTTGTTTTTTAATACATTTCTAAATTAAAAGTCACAAAAACTGACCCGGTCTCTGGTGAGCATCTGAGCACGATTCTTGTGGATGATCTGGACAATGCCGGGTGGTTGGATCCAGGCCTCTCCGTCCACCTGAACTGGAACACCTTCATCCCCTTTAATAATGATCTTTACCTGCCGACACTGTTCACACACACACACACACACACACACACACACACACACACACACACACACACACACACACACACACATATCTGTCAGGTCGGACACACAACATGTTGACATGTTATAACAGTGATTTCATCTATATGTGTTTGTACCTGGGTGATGCGATGATGTTGTAAGTTAATGACGCGAGACATGGCCATCTGCATGCTGCCGAACACAGCCACCACCTCCAGCTTCTTATCATCAAATGATGGCGCTCCGTAATTCTGCAGAAACAACAGCAAATTTGTTTTGTAGCTCGCCATATACCGTATCACCCGCTCCCCCCTAGAAGGTGAAATTAGCTGGATTGAAAATCCTGCTGTGCTTTTCTTTCCGCACTGGACCACAGCTCTTTGCTTGCCAAGTCACTCAAACCTCAAACCTTGCTATCCAGATATAAACCATTCTATGGAGCGTCCATCAACTTTTCATTCTGATTAACTGGAAATCTGGGACATTTTGGCATACATTTTGCATGACTGCTCTTATTAATAATATAACTTCTCATTAGAAACATCATTAAAAATATACCCAACATCTGGGCTGATGTGCTGATTGTAACATTGCACAAGAGAAATCAAGTTAGTTAACTAGATTTTTTAACTAACTTGATTTCTCTTGTGCAATGTTACAATCCTGAAACTCTGAAACAGTTAAGAGAATGTATAATGGAAAGCAGTAGGTTGGATACAGCTTTAAAATAGCATCTTATACTATAAATTTCTTTTCGACTGCGTCTGAAGCGTAAAATGTGTTTCTGTTGGCACAGGCCTTCGCATAACATCACAATAAACCCCACAGCAGCCTCTGCCAGTGTGCTGACTCAATGTTTCCTTGTTCTAGCTCTAAAGGAAGACAAATAGGGCTTACAACCTGAATCAATCAGTTAGAAGCAACGTGAAAGTGTCTTATCTATGTATGATCGGCGTCGATATGCTGTCAGTGCTGTCTCTCCCACACTCACACACACACACACACACACACACACACACACACACGGTTAGTAATCTTATGTTTGGTCTAATCTGCACAAATGCAGAACGACAAATTCCACAGTCTGCTTTGCCTCAGTGCCCAGTTTAAGACTCCTGCTGAATTCTCCAACAAAATGTAGGATGTATTGTATTTTACTTATTTCCAGATAAATGTAGTTAAGCCCAAGTGAATGAAGACTTACGTTATCCTCCTTAGTGCCACCCCAAAAGTTTATGCCTCCTGCATAACTAGGGATGTTGAGCACAGCCAGACCCTGCAGACTGGGCAAAGACATAGGCACACCATCACACTGGTAGAAAGAAAGAGAGAAAGGGAATGGGGTTTCACCACGATAACAGAAAGTTGGCTTAAGACAATAAAAACAAACAAAATAGCATCCCTTCGTGCCCCCTCAACAAACACCCACCATGCCACCTACAAGAAATCATGTCTAATGTACAGTTAAAGTTAAACACAGTGCATTTCCTCATTGTTCAGAGAGATTACGTGAGTAGCTTTACGCCCACACACACCTCCAGCTGCACTCTCTGTTCCAGGTTCTTGTAGGTTTTCTGAACAAGCTCTTTGGTCCCCAGGACGCCGTACCACATCATGTTTTTTGTGCGACTGCTGTTGAGGGCAGATGGAGACCGAAATCACACCATCAATACACACTGGCAAACAACATGGATTTACACATACTGCTAAAACTGCTAACAAGAAAAGTCAATTGAAAACAATTTGTGTCTCTCGGGGAAACAAGATGGTTCTTTCATTTGTCAGATTGTATTGCGTAACATCCGGGAAACACTGAGGAAATAGTCTGGTAAATTTAATTATTTAAGAAGCGTCTCTATTTTTGTACAGTAAAAAGAGACCACTGTCCCACCCATTTCTGTTTTCTGAATTCACAATAAATACATGTTATGCTCAGTGGATTCTGCCTTTGTTAAAGCTGACACAGCAGAAAAGTGTAATCTTTGGGTATCTTTCATATTGCAGTAATCTGCGGTCAACAATGGTAAAGGCTACAGATAAACCATTGATATTATGCTTTCTGATTCCGGCTGATTGAACCAAAAGTAGATTGATTTCAAAATGTTGTCCTGTAACAGTAAACATTATTTTTTCTACTGTAATTTGATCTATAATCGTTTAAAAAAAAAAAGAAATTGACAAATATAAAACACAGAAAATGTCCACAAGATTGCATAACCTCATAGCAAAGCTGATTTAAAATCCAACAATGCAGATGACAGAGAGAGAGAGGGAGATAGAGAGGGAGAGTGAGAGAAAGACAAAAAAAAAAGAGGGAGAGAACAAGCAAACAAGCAAAATAAAAATATCCTCCTACTGCACCTGCACTTCTTTGGATGCTCATCCCTTTTGTTGTTAAACTCAAGAGAGATTTTGGCATCCAGGCCAATTCCGAAGTAGTTATTCATCACGCACTTCTCCGTGCATTGCCTGTTTGTTGTAAGAGCGAGGGGGAAAAAGGGGGGATGGACAAATAAATAAATATGTATGCATGAACAAATCAGAAGGATTTTTTTTATTATAGTTATATTACACACAGCAAGCGGTGAAGGCATGATTACTGACTCTAGTGTGATGTATGGGAACCATTAAAAGCATTATAATCCCTATTATTTCTGGAACCAAAAGCATTTAATAAAATATCTAATATAATAAGTGCATAATGTAGTGTTTAGCTTTAACTATATAAAACATTTAACAGCTTATGCACCAGTTTCCAGCTGAAGATAACATCAGTGTAACAATTTGTTCATCGCTTATTTTCCGGAACATATCATAGTGATCTACAGTGAGTGAGTGTGTGTGTGTGTGTGTGTGTGTGTGTGTGTGTGTGTTCTTACTCTTCAGCAAAAACTGTGCTGCTGTTGCAGCTGTCTGCTTTTTCCAGCACGATTGGGACACTGGGATTCAGGGCACTTTGACCTAAACAGACAGAAATTTTGTTTACAAATGCAAATAATTGCTGAAGGTAAATGTCACTTTTCACAATTATATTGCCTTCGCACTGCCTCATATTCTGGATTCATAGTTTTTCTTCCCAGACACAAGAACCTGTCATTTAAAAAATAGATATCAGCACGTTGAAATTTTTTAAACCTAATTTTGAGCGTCAGCAGAGACCTCCCTCCTAACACACATCAAACAAAAAATCAAAAACTAACTAAATATAAGAGACTGAATTTTGTTTCCCATAATACAAATCAACACATAACAAAAAAATAAAACCTGATTTACTATGAGGTGGTATCAAAAGGTTTCAAAACCATCTCTGTCTACAAAAAGGTACTTCTCTTACAAAAAAAATCGACTTTTACACATTATCGCCTTCAAAATAGTCCCCTTGCACAGCAATATAGCGCTCTGAGCGTTCCTGACACTTCTGAAACGTGTCCCAGAAGCCTTCTTCTCGAAGCCTGTCAAGTACCTTCTGCGATTTGCGCCGGATTTCCGCAATGGTGTCAAAACCAACCTTTTTCTCTTTATTTTCAGGAAGAGGGCAAAGTCAACAGAAGCCAAAACTGGGGGCGTAGGGTGGGTGGGGAAATGAGATTATGTGGATTGTTCTCCTGATCTCTCCTCGTCTTCCAGTAATATTTTTCCGCTCTTGAAATGCACGTGCCACTCAAAACACGTCCAACGACTCATTGCAGCATTTGTCTTAACTTGCAGTTGATGATGAAATCGTGATGTGGTAACGCACATGGTCAGAATAGCAGCAGCACCAGCACCATTAATCTCTGAACTTGTTGATACCACCTCTTATTCATATAATAATTCAGTAATACTCACAATAGCTTACAATAATAACAGACACTTGCTTTTTTAAGAATATAAGGAAAAAATATCAGTGTGTTCTCCTTATTTAAAATACTGAACTGGATCTATAAGTAAAAATCAAATTGGATATAATTACACCAATGGTTCTGACCTGATCATTCTGATCACACACCAATATTCACATGCTAAAGCAGGAAAGTCTTTAACCTTATTTGTTTTGGGCTAATTCTTAAGCAGCTGTCAGTTTTCCTTGTCATACAATAGCATTATTCCTGTAAGACATGGGAAGCTAGTCAACTATGTCTTCAAACTGCTGCTCATGCTGCATTACATGGCGGCATAACAAACTTAGATCAAAACTCTTTTCTCCCTACATACGTAAATTCTTAGGCATTCACCGCTGGACATGTTGCTGTGATTAGAGAGTATAAAATTCCATAATCCAAATGAAAACATGGTTCAATTTGTCCCTTTGTCTCCCAACCACAGGAGTTATTACTCTCTAGATGGTAAAACAAGCATTTTCTCCTGCCTGTTTATTACCAAAAAAATATTTGTATTACTGTTTAATACATTACAGTTTAATGTAGTGTGAATTTTCAGTCACACGGCTCCACTAGCTGCTTGTTGAAACGGATAAATCCTGTGATTAAGTCTATTATAATAATATGCATTCTATACATTCATCTTCATAAATAGTTTTATTCTGCTCAGCGTCATCGTAAATCCGGAACCAATTCTGTTAAGTAAAACTACACACTGCATGCCAGTTTATCACAGGGCACCATGCACACACCTGTTCACATACTCATTCAAACAGCATCACCAATCCACCCTTGAGCATGTTTTGATGGGAAAACTACACCCTTGAGTTGATGGATCGATGCTATTAGTTTTTAGGACCCAAATACATAGCTTGAAATGTTACTCACGTAGCTCCGCCTCCTTGAGGTCCTCGCTACTGCCTCTTTTTATTGAAGAAGAGGAAGACATCCTCTGCACTTGGGTGTGTCTGTTCTGCTCATCCACCACTGATGAAAGAAGAGGTGGAACAACAGGTGAGTCAGCATCATAGGTGGTAGCATTGATTTAGTGTGTGTGTGTGTGTGTGTGTGTGTGTGTGTGTACAGTATCTGAGCACACCCCTCACATTTCTGCATCCAATAAAATAGCTCAACATACAGCCATTATTGTCTGTATATACTAAAATGGTTGCTAAAATGTGAGGGGTGTACTTACTTTTGGGAGATACTGTATACATGCTACCGGTAATAATAAGCCTTTCCTTCCGCTCAATATGCTAAATATATATCATCGTTAAGGCCGCATAAATAATTTCAAATAAAGTGATATTCTCATTATGCATAAATAATTCAGGTTTGCGTTAGCATGAGCAGAGTGCTGACCTTTCTCTGCCTGCTCTATGATCTGCCTCAGTGCTTTCTTCAGGCTGTTGGCTCTCAGCATCAGCTGCTCTTTGGATCTGAAGGGTCTGGGGACACTAGGAACGTCTGGGCTACTCGACACGCTCTCCTGTTCAGGAGACTGGGAGCCTGCAGGCACTAGCTGAGCATCAGCCTCCTCGCTCAGTGCCTGCACCAGGGAGTCCAGCTTTTCATTCAGCATGGCACACTGAGGGATAAATAGGTACCAAGGACGTGACAAGTAAAACACGCGCACACACACACACACACACACACACACACACACACACACACACACACAAACACACACACACACACACACACACACACCGTATGATTTTAATATTACAGATCTAAGAATAAGGCACTAAAGAGGACTGAGTCATCAGGCTGAATCTGAACTGCACTGAGTTTCAGCCTACTAATGTCAAAAACACCTATTACACTGTCACTTATACAACCTTCACATAACACACACTGTTTAACCACCCCCTACACACTTCAAATCCACCCACAAACACCTCCCTCCCATATACACACACACATAAACACACACAAACACAAACCTTTTTTGCCATAGCATCAGCCTCTTCCTTGTTTTCAGTAGCTTTCTCATAAGCTTTTCCTACCTCAGCTACAAACTCGTTGACCGTCCCACACAAAAACCTACACACACATAAATAAATTATAATGGGGTCAAATATGATAATAATACTGTCTTTATAACAGTCAAAATAGTGCACATTTCACAGTAATTGGCAAATTAACTAGAAACTAGAAAAAAAAAAAACGTTTCATAGAAATAATGTGATACTGCAGTGGAATAACTAGTAGCACTGTGACTATTTAACCAGGACATAAAGTTCAGCTGCTGTACTGTTACATGTTTAATTCTTCAGACTTTTTAACCTAATGCTACTAATCCGCTAATGTTATTTCACATAGATTCATGCAGCAGTTATTTCACTTTTTAAAAACATGTAATTTGACAGACATAGTATTGATATAGTTGATGTTTCCATTAAGGATATATATTTATTAAACATTTGTAGATTCAGTCTAAGGTATTTTGAAGCTAAGACTGTGTACATAACTCGCTAAACAATCTCATTACTGCTGACAACAGATGACTAAAGTAAACATGTCACACATCCCATGACTGCAGAATATCTTGATTGACTGCTTCTGCTTATGTTCCATTAACAAGACTGAATGTGCCCGAATGGTGAGCTTGAATGTGAAACACAGCAGCACTCACTTAGCAGAGGATATGACATCACTGTGTTTGTCTGAATCCAGGATTTTTGTCAGATGAGAGGCAACAGAGTCAGCGTAATGAGTAATCTGAGAAAAAAAAAAAAAGAACACTAATAAAGCACACAAGCTGAATATGTTATATCTTATCAACAATGTCTATATTAAATCAGAAGGTTTAGATAAAGAAAGCAGGCTTGTACCTGAAGTGGAGAGTCCAGTGGATCGTCCTCTTTTACAATGACCGGTGCAGTTTTGGTGGGAACTTCATACGTCATTATACTCCATCTGATAACACAGCACACACAGCTCTAAACAGTGCTAATGTAAATCATTTTACAGATATACTGAAATACATAAAAATGATGTTTATACACTAACTTACTACACTTACTGTACTTGTCAAAAATATATTGTATGAAGAAGATAGAAATGACATAAAAGAAATTAAATTTGACCAGGGCAATCGAGATGCAACAACTAGAAATACTGTTTTGAATTGAAAACCTCATCCAAATGTGATTTAAATCTGACAGGTGAAAAAAAATGTTATCTTATCATGCTTATTCATGCTATACAAAATCTTTCCTGTTCAAAATTCAAGAGACCATGGACAACAAAAAAAACAAGCTAAACAAGCTGTATGTGTGTGTGTGTGTGTGTGTGTATGTGTGTGCGTGTGTGTGTGTGTGCGTGTGTGCGTGCGTGCGTGTGTGTGTGTGTGTTTTACCTGTCCAGCATCTTGGTTGTAGCTCTCTCCAGTTTCTCCAGGATTTGCAACAGCTGTGCATCATCGTCACATAACCCCCCCCAACCCAGCACCCGTGCCAAGTCATTTCCTGTGCCCAGTGGTAGCACACCCAGCTGGCACTGCAGCACACACATATGCGCACACGCTTGCGTTGACAAGAAGAATGCAATAGTTTTGTCTGTTACATTCTTATCAGATTTTTGTTTTTATATCTAACCTGTTTGTGCAATCCCAGTTTATCTAGTTCAGACAGAACCCAACCGACGCTGCCATCACCCCCACACACCAGGATACGAAATGTCACAAACTTCTGGAATAGGCGTAATCTATACAGCACACAAACACGTTAGCACACATACATACTCTCTCACACACACACACACACACACACACACACACACACACACAGAGACTTCAAAATACACAAATACAGCTCAAAGCCTTATCCATCATCATACAATATAATAACATTGTAAACACATTCAGTATAATAACTTAGATTCACCCCAGCTGTGGTCCACCGTTCATGAGGTCAAAGACCTGCGCAGGGTTGAGCAGCTGTTTGAACTTGCGCAGGAATTTCACTCCCTGGTTATCACCACTCTTACTGTTAACCAACACCAGCAGAGGACTGGAGCATGATGGACTTGCGGCCTTCCAGAAACCTGAAGAGAGATTGAGATGCAAAACCAACACGATAAGCAGATTTATTTATTTTTTTTACCCTGAATTAATGTGTGACTAATTTGGTAAATTTAGGCATGTTTGTATCTAGGCAGCCTTGGAGCTGCCTGGATACCAAATTGTTTGGCTCGCTCTACTTGGTGAATCAGTAGAGAAAAAATAATTTCTTTTTTATAAATTTCACCAAGTATAGTCATGTCAAGAAAAGCAAATAATCCATTTAACCCTTGATGTATTGGGTCAGTGTAAAAACATCTAAATAATCCAAAATATCCAAATTATTTAGCCGACTGCTTCAGGATTTTACATACAAGGGTATGAGTGAGTCCTCATTTTTGAGGCAATGTTTTATATACTGTATGGACTGCTGGCTTTATTTGGGCCATTACTGTATTTGGATACTGGATACTGTTCTTGTTTGTATTTGCTTTTATTAGTTTTAATCCACACTGTGCTGGAGGCTTGTAAAAGATGAGTCCTACGTCACGCTTGACAATAAGCTGTGGCCAATACTGGCACCAACAAGTTCAGGAAAATTCCAAGAACTAGATTAGCTGAAATTGACCTTTAAATATATCAAATAATTTTTGCATGTACTTCAAGTAGTTAGCTTCTTTTGTGCACTGCACTTAAGATTAAACTGTTTCCTACAAACTGAAAATAAAAACCAGAACTATATTTAGCAAGACCAATAAATGGGATCATGAGGAATAAATCATGAGACCAGCCTTTAATCCTACACTATAAAACTCCATAGAAATCCCCTGGAATTATACAATCGCACAGTCTGCATGCTGCATTTAATGCATATCTACTTTGATTTTGCTGTGTGTCGCAGTCAATGGAAATTATACCTTAGTTATGTGTCATTCGGTTTTGTGTTGTTTTAAGTTAAAAATTGCAGTGTGTTACACACTGATATGATCAGATATAGGGCGAAGTGAAAAAGTAACAGACACTGCGAAGAAAGTTAGACACTATTTAACAAGCAATTAATGAATGCTTTCTTAATTAATGCATTTTAATAAAACCTCATGTGTTGACCAGTACAGTGGATGCAAAGTCCAAATAACTAGAACTGTTACAAATGACAGGGAGAAACATTAAAAAATCATCAGTAAGATAAAGGGAATTTAAAAAATAAAAACATTTTACAAAATATGAGCTAATATCATGTAAAGATTGTAGAAGATGTTTTAGGGCAATGTGACTTGACATTGCTAAGTAGTATTAAACATTTTTTTTTTTTAATAAAGGTTTAGGCTTTTCTACGTTGGATGGTGGATTCATTTAATGATGATGATGCAGCTGTCAGAAAACTCTTACCATCTGAATCAATGCTGTTGAGTGCTGTGGGAGGAATGATGGACACTTTACACTGACCAAGGGGACACACCTTCCCCAACTGCTCCTTACAGCTACTGTGTACCTGCAAACACACAAATATGTGACTGGAGATGTTTATATAAATAGCAATAATATAGATATGCGATAAAGGTTTGATGATAAAGCATGTTATGAAGACCAGAAAACATACACAGTGATATACACATAATAGTCATTTAGATTCTTTAACAAGGTGCTACTTCAAAAACGGTGGGAAACTATGCAGTCAAACTACTACTGACATTTCAGAACTATATAAGTATAAACATTTAATATATAACAATATATATATATAAAAAAAAGCATTACAGTATTAACAGAATTATGGTATGAGCAGTTATTAATTTTCAGAACACTTACGATGGCTCTGCACCAGAGACAGCGCCAGTCCTGCAGCCTGCGCACACTGCCGCATGCCCGATCACACACCACACACTTAGCACTGACCGGCAGGTTCCCCTCCAGCCATTGGTGTGGCATGGAAACCTGGCCACGTACACACACATACACACAGCAGTTCTTACTTATTCAGCGTTAAATACAAAATTGCACTACCATAAAGGGTCTGTTCAAAAATATAATTTTACCCCGTCTTCATCCTCGATGATGTCATTTCCTATCGAAGCCAGAGTGGTCCATTTACAGTTGTTGGTGGATCGGACCGCACAGCGTTTATGAGCCTTGAACTTACACACTGTAACGCACAAAGTACGAGACAGAAAGTGATGACAAAGAAAAAAAAAAAGATTAAGAAAATATAATAGCAGGAGCATGGATGATTTGTGTTGCTGTTTACGCTGCTGGTTGAATTGTTGTTTGTGTGTTTACCTTCGCAGGACAGGCCGTGAGAGGTGACTCCAGGTAATGCCTCCCGACAGACGTTACAGAATGTAGGGCGAGCATGAGAGCACGCGTACCAATTATGCATCCCAGAGAAGTGTTCCATATTAAACTGACTGGCCTGAGATCACACACAACACACACTTCACTACACATCACTATACACTTGTACATTCTTGTAACAAAACCACATTGCACATATGTACGTGTAAGTCAATGCGCATGCCACAGGGACACAACTTCACTGACACTGAAATATAAATTGTTGCACTTCTTACACCACATCAGAAAACAGTGTCCTGTCATTAGCTAACAAATGTAAAGGTTAAATACTGACCTCATAGGATTCCCATTTCTGTACAGACTTCAGAGCGCCGATCCAATCCTCCATCTCCTTCCTGCTCTCCGCACAGAGCATCAACTTACGGAAAGGGGTGATCACCTGAAAGCAGGTTAAGGTGAGCAGGTGAAACGATTAAGGAAAAGTGTGTGAGTAGGTGTAGGAAAGGTAAAGTAAACTGTTTAAAGGGTCAGGGAGAGTTAGTGCAAGTGAGTCAGTGCATGACCGTGTAAGTAAGATAAAAGGAGGGGGTAACGAGTGAGTAGACTGCAGTGGATGGATAGAGGGATGGATGGATGGATGGATTAGATAGATAGATAGATAGATAGATAGATAGATAGATAGATAGATAGATAGATAGATAGATAGATAGATGGATGGATGGATGAATGTAATCCTAGGATGGAAATGCACATACCTTGTTACAGACAATACACACAGGTTTATAGTGTCCATAACTCTGGCTGTACACTATAAAGTTGTGTGTGCTGTCTGTAGAACTTTGTGGACCATCTGTAAAGGTGTGTGTAATGTCAGTAAAACTTTGTATATTGTATACTGTCTGTAAAGCTATATAAATTTATGTTTAATAATAATAATAATAATTTGTTACATTTATATAGCGCTTTTCTGCAGCACTCAAAGCGCTTTACATATGAAAGGGGAGATTCTCCTCAACCACCACCAATGTGCAGCATCCACCTGGATGATGCGACGGCAGCCATATTGCGCCAGAACGCCCACCACACACCAGCATATTAGTGGAGAGAAGATAGAGTGATATAGCCAATTAATATGAGGGGATGATTAGTAGGCCAGCGGGCAGGGTTGGCCAGGATGCCGGGGCACAACCCTACTCGTTTTCGAAAGACATCTTGGGATTTTTTTAATGACCACAGAGTCAGGACCTCGGTTTAACGTCTCATCCGAAGGACGGTTTACTCACTGTAAAGTTGTTTTTATTAACTGTAAAGCTGTGTGTGCTTTCTATATCTCTGTATGTACTCACTGTAAAGCTGTGTGTGATCTGTTGTAAAGCTATGAGTACTCAATGCAAAGCTGTGTAATCACTGTAAAGCTGTGTACACTTTGTGTAGTTGCGTGTAGTGTTAGTAAAGCTGTGTACACATTGTGTAGTTGCGTGAAGTGATAGTAAAGCTGTGTACACATTGTGTAGTTGCGTGTAGTGTTAGTAAAGCTGTGTACACATTGTGTAGTTGCGTGAAGTGATAGTAAAGCTGTGTGGCTAGTGATAGTAAAGCTGTGTGGCTGATTTTGTAAACAGCTGTAAAGCTGTTTACTGATTTTAAAGATGTGTGTAGTTGCTGTAAAGCTGTGTGCCATCATTGTGAAGCTGTTTACTGATTGTAAATATGTGTGTACGTACTGTAAAGCTGTTGTTTATGTTCTTGGTGCTTGTCTCTGCCACACTGGCATCCGAAAGGTCGACCTCGTCAAATATAAGAGACTGAAACAAAAAAAGAAGGTTATATAACAAGGTGAGCCAGACTGAGATCCATTAAAATGAGTTATTACTGCTATTACCTTTGAGTCCTTGGCATAGTAGAGAGTCCTGCCTCTTAGTTTGAAGTATCTCCTCTTCCATCTTTGAAAGGAGCTAGTCTGCTTTAACAGGATGCCCTCCTTCACACTCTTCTGCAGGGCAAATGAAAGAAAGAGAAAGTTCATAATGAGAGACTAACCTGTGTGGGATATAGCATGTGAATCCGGGTGAGGAATGTTTAAATAACATGCCTTAGAGGCATAAGATCTTCAAATTCCACTGCAACACAGATGTAAAATAACTGTAGACACTATGAAATATAAATATGACTTCATTTTACACAAATAATTTTTCATTACACTTAAATGTAATGTGCACGAACGTGTTCTAAGTCACCTTGCAATATTCCTGTGGCTGCAAGAATACTTTCATTCTTAATAAAACTTCAGTAAAGCAGTTAATTGTTTAGCACACACACACACACACACACACACACACACACACACACACACAAAAACTGCTGCTAGTATATGATTTTAGCATCTCACAAAAGCACACAGCGCAATGTGGGTGTGCAATAAAGTACAGTTATGTTGTCCATGTATGGTATCTCACAAAAGTGAGTACACCCCTCACATTTCAGCAACCATTTTAGGTTGCTTTTCCATCTTCTTAAAGGATCAATCACTATAGAAATGAAACAGATGTATTTTAGAGTAGTCAATATGCAGCTTGTATAGCAGTACAGATTATTGTCCTTTAAAAATAATTCGATATACAGCCATTATTGTCAAAATAGCTGGCCAGAAATGTGATAACAGTAATATGATGTGTAACCATGTAAAGCCACATGTCCTATTTATCATGTTCATGTTTTTGTCTGCTTGACATCACCATACAAATTTGTGTATCTTGCATTGAAACAGTTAAGATTTGGTGCTTTAAGTACAATTTTCTTATCCTGACCACTAGATATTCAACATGGAACCTCATGGCAAAGACTCTCTGAGGATTTGAGAATTAAAATTGTTGCTTTCCACAAAGATAGCCGAGGTAATAGGAAGATCACCTTGAAACCAAGTTACAGTACAGTGGCCAGGGTCATACAGAGGTTTTCCAGAACAGGTTCCAGTCAGAACAGACCACGCAAGGGTCAGACAAAGAAGGTGAGTCCTTGCGCTGTGTGTCAGGTGCAGAAGTTGCTTCAAAAAAACTAATGCTGTCAGTATTGCTTTAGAGGTTGCAGAAGTGAAAGATCCGCTTGTTAGTGCTCAGACCATATGCCGCACACTGCAATAAGTCGGTTTGCATGGCCATCATCCCAGAAGAAAGCCTCTTCTGAAGCTGACTTAAAAAAAAAAACACCACAAACAGTTTGTTGAAGACAACCTGTTCAAGAGCATGAATTCCTGAAACCATGGATATATCATGCATATAGAATGTCATGGATATAGAGTGTTTGGTGAACTGGGATATTTGTATGCTGTCGTCCCCTCACATCCACACGTTCACTCAGGTTTGTTGATAGTGGTGTGGTGGGTCATCTCTTATCCCAGAGATCCCTCATGTATG
Source organism: Silurus asotus (assembly GCA_024362625.1). Taxonomy (NCBI): domain Eukaryota; kingdom Metazoa; phylum Chordata; class Actinopteri; order Siluriformes; family Siluridae; genus Silurus; species Silurus asotus. The sequence goes on along the minus strand of MU551541.1, from coordinate 4,314,421 downwards.
TGTTACCTTCTGGTTCTCCCTTTTAGTTATGCTGCAATAGCGAGTCTTGCCGGAGTCCAAACTGAACAGTGATATTAACTTTTATACAACAATAAGGACACTTAATAATCCATATCCTTCTCTTTCTGTCACCCTCTTCTCTCTCTCTCCCTCTCTCTCTCTCTCTCTCTTTCTCTCTCTCGGTCAAGTTAAACATGCTCCTGAGGCTCCAGTGCTCCTGTTCCTGCCCCTCTCCCCTCCATTGATCTTTCCTCTTCATCCAGGCCTGCCTCTACATAGTGTTCGCTTCGACTGGAGGCCACTCTTTGCAGCTTGGGACGGTTTCTCATCAACACCTTGGGTGGTTCCATGGAATTCCGGATTAAGAACGGGCGCTTTGAGGATGGATTTGGACTGTAGTTAATGTCAACAGTCTCCTACACTGACTCAGGACTACTTTCGCTTCTGATCATCATCACTGTACCCCGCAGCATCGTATATCTGCTACAAATGGACATTCAGTGCAACCCAGATGAGGATGGGTTCCCTCTTGAGTCTGGTTCCTCTCAAAATTTTCTTCCTTATGCCATCTCGGGGAGTTTTCTTGCCACAGTCCACACCAGCTCTCTCATCAGGGACAAACTTACTTATAAAGAACATATTCACTTTTACTCGCCACATTTTCTGTGTGAAGCTGCTTTAAGACAATGTTTATTGTTAAAAGTGCTCTACAAATAATACATTGAATAAAATTTTAAGTCCCGTGGTCTGATGAGACTAAGATAAACTTTATTGGATCCGATGGTGTCCAGCTGGTGAGGAGAACAAAAAGGTTGTGTCTTGCCTACAGTCAAGCATGGTGGTGGTAACATCATGGTCTGGGGCTGCTGGTACTGGAAAACTGTGGTTTATTGAGGAAAACATAGATCCCATCATGTACTGTGACATTCTGAAGCAGAACATGATGCCCTTCCTTCAGAGACTGCGCAGTTTTCCAACATAATAACAACGGAAAACAGCTGACAACTGCCTTTCTGAAGAAGCTGAAGGTGAAGGCGATGAGTGGCCAAGTATGTCTCCAGACCTGAACCCTATTGCGAGCATCCTCAAGTGAAAGATGAATAAGTAACATGTGTATAACATTCAGCATCTTCGTGATGTCATTATGAAGGAGTGGAAGAGGATCCCAGCAACAACCTGTGCAGCTCTGGTGAATTCCATGTCCAGGAGGATTAAGGCAGTGCTACAGTAGATAACAATGGTGCTCACCCTAAATATTTACACTTTGGACAGTGTTTTGACATGTTCACTTAGTGTGTGCTGACTTTACAGATTACAGTAAATCTATTCTGCTACACAAACTTCAAATTGACCTCTAAAATGTGAGGGAAGAACTCACTTTTGTGAGATACTGTATTTGGACAACATATCTGCACTTTATTTCATATCCACACTGAGCTCTGTGCACTGGGGTTCTATATAAAATATTTTAGGAAAGACTTACACATCTTTTAAACAAGTTAATATAATGTATTTAACTTTTGACTGGCGGCGTATGATAGGCACACACTCACAGACACACAAAGACCCACACAACACAGACAGCCACATAAGACGTCAGATGATGACTCAGACACCTCAAAGTGACGCACTGAACTCCTTTAATCTTTACACTTTGTCCTCTGTCCTTTCTCCATCTCCCTTTGAGCCCCCCCCCCATTTTTGTTCATTCAAGCATTTCCACCTCCTTCTCATCCTCCTTTCTATGTCCTCTATGTCTCCTCTGATCCACAATGTCATTCACAGTGCTGAATCTTTAAATCTCACAAAGTTAATCAATTTCGGAAACTGTTCATTTCGGCAGTCCTGGGTAATGAAGGATCTCAGCGAGGCAAATTTGAAAATGTAATGTCTCTACATGTAAGGTCTCTATGTATATGTGGGGGTGAGTGAGAGTAACAATCACCATCGTCTACTGTCACGGTGAACATATGAGTAGATTGTTAGTCAGACCTTGCGTTTGAAATGCTTAGCACACAGCTATGAGCAATTATTCTAGAAAGCAAGAACCGGTATGAAGCATTAGCTTTGCGCCTCTTATTCACCTTTTAAGATAAGAAGGATTCACAAGAGTGAAAGAGATAGAGAGGCCAATGAGCAAGAGAAAATGACAGACCCGGAGCCAAAAAGAGAGAGGTAAAAATAGAAAGGGATAATTATGCTCTCTAAGTACAGCTCACACAGGAAATCAGCTCAAAGGCAATAAAGTGGTACGAAACAAACCATTACAACAACAGTGTTCCGGCAGCCAGGAATAATAATTACCAGAGAAAACACATCAACACATTGATTTTATTTATTTTTAGCTATATTTTTTAACATATAACTTTTTTATATATATAAAATGACCAACAATTTGATTTGGAATAACAAGTCTGCTGAAAACACAAAATCTGTGGCAGGACGCCTTTTAGAGAGATATATACAATACTGCAAGCTACCAATATGCTGTCAAACAGAAGAATTTATTAGCATTAACTAGCATATTCAGATAATATATTATTTTTCATATCCAACACAAGCTCACAGAGATCCAAGTTGTACATTTCATTTACAAAAGAAGTTTGCTATAGAGCTTGAAATAGTGTTTTAATGCTAATGTACAGTTAGCATAAGGAAGTGGGAAGAACACAGTCTGTACAGAGTCAAGGACACTATATAAGCAAACGTTTGTGGACACCTGACCATAAGATTATTATTTGCTTTAAAAACACCCCGTTCCACATTTAGTCTCAATTTGCTTTTAAAGTGTGTTTGTGGAGATTAGTGCTCAGTCGCTTTAGTAAATCAGGTATTGATGTAGATGAGGTGAGGAGGTCTGGGGTGCAGTCAGCATTCTAATTCATCCCAAAGATGTTCAATAGGGTTGAGGTCAGCGCTCTTTAGCAGGCCACTTAAAATTTTCCACCCCAACCCATGTAAACCATATCTTCATGAAGCTTGCTTTGTGTACAGGGGCATTGCCATGCTGGAACAGGTTTGTGTCTCCCAGTTGAAATGAAGAGAAAAATGCATGCTACCACATCCACATTAGTTTGGGGAAGGACCACATTTAACATTTAAGTAAAATCTGGTGACATAAGAAAAGACATAAAAAAAAAACCCACAACCATAATTACCCTATGTGCTTAAAAGTCAAACGTTTTTGTCCTGTTCTGCTTTGTGTATTTTTATTATTATTATTTTTTATCACAATTCAATGCTAGTTAGCTAAACTAGCTAATATGTTTTCCCGGCTCTTTCTACACACAGTATCAGTAATTTATTAATCCAAATATTACAGAACTTTGTCCTAGAGGGGATTTTGCACTGTTGTAAAACAGGATTGATTATAACATAAAAATTATAACATAATCAACGTAATTTGTGTTATGCGTGTATGAATAGTTTGCATATTAAATTACTGGTGCATTCCTAGGGCAACACAAATATGGAACATAAATTCATTACTGGTAATATCTTGCATGTTGTTTGTTTCGTCTTTAATGGTGTCTTTAGTGCCATGGGTGTATCTCATCACCACCACCAGAATCCTGAAGGTAAAATTAACCCGACACTACTGAAATTAAATACCATGCCCTATTAAATAATAAATATTATGACTCAATTGTGGATTGTGGACTTGATGGATTTGTTCGTTTTGTACAACACTCCACACTAATGCTTCATAACTTTTGCTTCCTCATTCAAAACAACAAATCAACTCCAGCATGCCACCGCCTTTCAATGTAATAATGTTGTTGTTGCCTATAAAAGTTCTAAAGGATGTCACACCAAGGTTCTCTATGGAAGTCGTCATAAATCAATTATCTAAAGATCACTCTCTGATAGCTCAGTGTCAGCTAATCACTCTTATCTGTCAGTTACTGGGGAAACACCAATGAGTTGCTGCAAACATGGTTGTAGACGATAAAAAAAGGTGGGGCAAACTTGCAGGGAACGAGTGTATTAAGCATTCGAATTACAGTGGAACAAAAGTGGACTGGCCTTAATATCAGAATATACACTATATGGGCATACGTTTTGTTACCAAACAATAGTATTGTTACAAAACTTGAAGGCACACAATTGTACAAGATGTGTTTGAATTTAGATGCATTAAATCTACTCTTCACTTTAACTATTAGACCTGAAACCTGTTCCAGCAATACAATGCCCCTTTGCACAAAGCCTGCTTCATTAATGCAAGTTTTGGAGTGGAAGATTAATTAGAACACTGACTGCACCCCAGGACTCCTCACATAAGTACCTGACTTCAATAAAGTCACTGAATCAGCACAAATCTCCACAATCACGCTCCAAAATCTAGTGGAACACCTCCCCAGAAGAGTGGACCTTATTTAAAAAACAAAAAAGGGAGATTAAATGTGGAATAGGATATTTAAAAAAATGAACTGTGTCTACTACAACAAAACCCAATCTTGGAGGCCATTTCCTTACACGTCAAGAACCAGATTAAATTTTGGATTATAATTTTCAATCATACTGAATAAGTGGATTAAAGTGCAGAAGGTGACAATGATAAAAACCTTAGTCAAAAATGTTTTTCTTTAGTGCGAATATGTCCCGAGCAGAAATGTTTGCACTTCTCTCGTCTGTATGGTAATATTTTAATCACCTGGATTGTGTGATAAGATTTTAGCTTGACCTTGGTATGCAGTATTTGATGAAGTGTGCTTTATGTGCTGCACCTGCAGCGGGTTGATTGACCTCAGCAAAGCAGTACCACACACTGGGAAAAAGGCTTTTATTGAAATTTCACACTTGAGTCAATTTACTGATTGCCCTTTATTACAAAATGGCAGCTCTGCAAATATTTCCCACCCAAAAAATCAACACCCATTGAGTGTTTTTATTGTTCATTTCCTCTCTGATTTCATTAAAGTTGCCTTCAGATGTACATGGTCAAAATCAATCAAATCGAGTGGAATTTTCACATACAATCATTATAGTTGCAATTTTATAATTATATACAAGTAATGTGAATCCTTTTCCCAGGCCACAACACATATGCAGCATTTACTCTAGGGTTGAAACAATACCTTGAGTAATTTTAGTAAATCGAATACAAAAAAAATTATAAAAACGAATTATTTATGCTCCGTTTAGGCCATTTAACTACACACGGAGCACTGTGTTTCCCCACGGACCATTGTTACTGATGCCATCCGCTAAACTTTGAATCGTTCTGAACAGGTAAACACAGGAGATGCTGCAGAATGAACAAATCTAACAACTGTGAGAAAACAGCGACGGGTGAGGAAAAGATTTAGGCCAAAGAGAACAATGGAAAATCCCGAAATTGGGATAATTTTAAACCAAAATATAAATAAAACATTCATCTGAAATTGATTGTTATATTTTTATTTGTACATTTGCATTTTTATGTAATATGGCAATTAAAGGCACAAAATCTTTTATGCATCTAAATTTCAGCAATAAAACTAAACTTTTTTTCTAAAAAGAAAACAAATTACTTTTTGAGAGACTCGTCTTATTTTCTCTTGTCATATTGGGTCTTGCTCTTTAATAAAGAAAAGGTACTTCTTTTCCGATTAATCGATGTGATAATCTGTAGAATACTCTTTTACTTACTAAAATAATCAATAGCTACAGCCCTAATTTACACTTTTCGCGATTAACGCTGATACGTTTATATCCAAACCGAGTTTGTCTGTGAGTGATTGATCAGCCTAGAACAACTGCTTAATCCTATCAAACTGAAATCAAATTTTTTTTATATATAAAATTAAAACAGTGCCTTAATGTGCATTGGAATTGTGGCTGTTTAAAAATCAACTCAGAGCATTTTAATGAGACCAGTGACTGTGCCATGAGTTACATTTCCCTTGGTGCTTTTAGACACTGAGCTCATGCTAATGTGCCTGGACATGGAGCTAAACCAACTCTGACTAACAGAAACCACACACATTTCTGAGCCATATGTAAAAGCAGTCTCTCTGGGTTCCCTTTGTGTATTCTGAAAATAAGTTTTAAACCCATGTGCCTGGGGGAACACCAGATAGTCGATTCCACCCTTCATTCCACAATACCTTTACTGATTAAGTCTGAATTACACTTGGGCTAGGCCTGTTGAAAAAACATGTTGGGTTTTGCAATGAAATTTGGTAATAATAAAAATTTACTTAAAAACAGAAAGTCCTGTACAACATTTACAGCAATATCGATGAAAAATATCCTCAAGCTTGCTAATTGTATACTACAATTAACCTACAACTGAATTTTCCCACTGTATATGTGATGTTTTAACTTGTTCAGATTGATCAATGAGTTATATGCCTTGCTGTGATTGGGTTAAAAGGAATAAGATAGGAGTATAATAGGAGCGACTTTTACTATACTCACTCCCATTTCATTTGTTCAGCTCTTTCATTAGAAGCTTTTGTCATCCTTCAGTTTGGAGAACGGTTTTCCTCAGTGATGGTTTTGTTTATTTAGATAATATTGTATCTCCTGCAATTTGAAGCTACACCCGAAACAATCAGACAAATTGTCCATCATTAGACATCTTCGCTGTCTTTGTCAGCTAGTAATTAAGCTAATGAGGCCATTAGAGCCCTAAATCAACCTCTCTCCAAGAGCTGATGCTGACTCAATTCCAAACCAGTCACTGAGTTAGAGAATCTGCAGCCATCGTTATACTCAGAATTCATTTCTGCAAAAACAGCTCAGACATCTTCAGTAGGCATTTTTACCCTGGCTGGGTTTACCCTTGGCATAAAAATACACTCTGGACAAGATGTAATTATATTACTAGACACCACAGATACACACACTCAGAATATGACATCGCATCTGAGGTTGACCTGAGTGTCTCTGCCCTCAGGTGAGAGGAGTCGTAAATGCTTTCAGGTTCTAAATCGGTCAATATATTGTCCCTGCAGTCTAAACCTTACATAACCTTTGAAAAACTAAATAAACCATCAGCAACTTGCCTGGATAGACATCATGCCAGGCAGAATATCTGATTTTGAGTAGTTGAACTGTGAAACAGTATCAAACTGCATAGTTCTGATATCTTAATCTACTGGAAAAATCATCTTGTACAGCTTCATAACACTGTTCCAATTAATGTATGAGCATGGCTACAGGCTAGTGGAGCAGGTAATACAGCTGCAAGCTGCAAACCTGATCAGCAGCTGGCACAAAATGTGATCAATGCTAATCCTACTCCAGTGATAATCCAGTTAATCCGGCATCTGGAGCCGTAAGAGCCATGCTTTCTGCTTTTTAAAGCCATCTGTTCAATTCTTTGTGGTGTTTCTGTATGTTGACTGTGTGTGACAAATCCAGCTAAAGAATTCCAAGTGACTTTTCCTAGTTCACACCTGGCTGCAGTCCGCATCCTAAAGAGGTTTCGTGTTAATAAGTGTTTGTGGGGCTACACTGTCTCCTACATCTTGTCATCTTGGTTGTATTCAGAGCCACATAGAAAAAGTGCAAACTGATTAACACACACACACTAATCCATTAAGTTACAAATGTTAGTCAAAGGACAAAGTCTGTGATTGCAAAAAAGACAAATCTAAATCTAAAATCCATCCCAAAACAATAAATGCTAGTGAAAAAATATGATGTCCGAGATTTTGACTGAAGACAGACGTCTTTACACCTTGGCAGGAATAAACAGAGACACTGGAGTGCAGAGAAATGATGAGGCAAGAAATCTAGA
>MU551541.1:4301689-4304189 GCA_024362625.1 Silurus asotus | reverse complement strand
AAAACAAAGAACAAGAGGCTGAGTACGCACAAGGACACACACGTAGGCACGTTCAGACACACACACACACACACACACACACCGCACTTACATGCATAGTCTGATGTGCTGCGATGGCTGTCTGCCTCTGTCAGCCTACGACTGAAACCAATGACACGACTGAAACAGCACATTCTTTTCAACAGACGGACACATAGACACACAAACACTAATAAGAATGTAGTGAAACTCAGAAAGATGCAAAACGAGCATGATGTTTCTGCACATCTCTCACTTACTCTTTTAAGTAATTATTTCTGTTCAGAAACCCATTTCCTTTCTGAAACAGATTTCTTTCCTCAGCACTCACTTGTTATTAGTTACGACTCATAACTGTCCAGTCAGTTAATCACTTCCGGGGTCAAACTGATAGCAGGAAAGGAAATGACAAGTCTGCGTTTGCCCTTTGCTGCAAGACAGACATAATGACATCATTGCTGTCTAGATACTCTATAATTCTCCATACATGAGGGCCTTTGGTCCAACTATTTATAAACTACAATAACACATGAGCTATGATCTTTTGAGTCTGCATTAATTGTACAGATGGATGGATATCACAGAGAGGTAAGGTCCTAGCTCGATTGGCAGGGTTTTCTATTCATACAGTTTCCTTGAGGTGTCATCACTTATTGTGTTCTTTCCAAAAAATTTTTACATTTTTTTTATGAATACACTCCACTATTGTGCAGTGTCATTGCTCTAGAGAATAAAAGGGAAGTGATCCATCATTGATGCCCCCGAAAAAAAAATCCACAAATTGCATTCAATTCACTACAGTACATAATAAGGCCATGTTTCATGCTTGCTCTACCTACAAAATATGTAAAAACCTTGAATGATGACATCAATGAAAATCTTTTATTAAGCCATCAGCTGCAAATGAGTAATGGATTTCTCAGAGGTCATAATTGAAACAGGAAAGCTTCTTTCAAGACAGGCATTTGTCAATGGGGCTAATTTTCATCCACTGATTTCTGTTTCCTTTACTCAGTCCAATGCACAGAGACAGTGAAATGCATTCATATTAGCAGTAATATGATAGGACTCCACAAGTGAGGTAAGACAATACATCTCCTGAGGGCAGTGAGGCGTTAACCCCTCTCTGAGCCACTAGAGGGCAGCAGAAGCAGTTGGCATCGAAAGACGATGAATGCTGCAGTCATTTGTATCTGCCTCTTCTGGATGAGCTCTACTGCACATCCATATCCACACACACAAACAAAACACACACCAAACACAAACACAAAACATAAACACGGACACAACACACATGCAAAGATAGGGTCAAGCATCTAAACAAAAAAAAAACCCCTACAAGTATAAATGGTGGTGCGCATATACACATGCATACACACACACACACACACACACACACACACACACACACACTCGCTCAGTCACAGATGACATGATGCAGAGGTCCATGACAGCCTGATGGCTTGCAGGGTTGTCATAGCAACAGGCCAAGTTTCCCCTGAATGGAAACTGTCAAAGATGAAGCCACCAGCACTCACATTAACACACATACACAACACAATCCCCCACGGTCTGTTTCAAACACTCAGCACACACTGCCCGGCAGTAAAGAGGCGGCGTGTCACTTCCTGAGTGGGCATAAAATATCTGAGCTCAGAGCTCTGGCAGTACTGCAGCTCCCAGAACCATATGGGGCTTAGCAGGTTAATCTCTTTCTGCAGAACCCTGTGCCTGAATACACACTCACACACACACACACACGCACACACACACACACACACACACTTAGTCTCTATACATCGACTGTCTCATAGCACAGTGTGACATCTTGAACTGGCTTATTACTAATACCAGGATTCTTTTTTGAGCTGTAATGTGACAGATAAAAGTCCATACTCCATCTGTTCTCAATCCATCAGTACCAAAATTAGATAAAACCAGCATTTTGCTAGAAACTAAAATTAGAAATGGAAATAACCATGGAGGCTTTTGAGTCTTTGGGTTATCTTGGAATGATTCATGTTTGACAAATATTAAGAGCAAATGGCAAACAACTGGACACACACAAAAAAACCCCCTACAAATGTCCAGGATGTTTTCAGGATGTGTGGAAACTCTGACCAGTCTCACTAGCTGCATTGACTCAGGTCACTCAGTTCATAGCTGAAAGCATCACATTATAGATCTGACAGACGAAAAAAAAAAGAATAATTCATGCAGTACCAGTTATTCTAGAAAATTGTTTCTAGAAAATGTAAAAAGCTGGAAGGAATGGTTAAGTAGATGAAATAATGCACAGCCATGTCAAATGTCAAATTAAATTATCAAATGGTGGATTCATTTTTATGCTTTTTTGAATACTGCATAATCTGGGCAAATGAAATGATGCTATATATAAAAACTATGTTGAGCTGGTGCTTAAAAGGCAAACCATCTGAATGAGGAAGGTGTTTAGTTTCAGATTTTATGCTGTTCTGTAAAC
>MU551541.1:4281689-4299189 GCA_024362625.1 Silurus asotus | reverse complement strand
TCCCATAATTATTGTTACAATAATGTCCAGATCTGGACCAAAAAAACCTGATCCATTGCATTATGTAGTTTATATAGGTGTCATGTGATAAAAGAACAAACAAAGCTGAACAAATGACTCATGAGTTAAACTACTCAATTCTGTTTCCTGTACATTTTTCAGAAGCTTTGCGAGCGTGCAAAAATGAACAAAATCACTCTTTGAGACTGTTCGTTCTTCTGAGTCAAATTAAAGACTCATTCACAATTAACTAATCGCTCATGAACGACCCATCACTAATATCTGTTGTGTTTCAGTCAGCAATGGTAGCAGCAGCAGCTGGTAATGACAGTAAACTGAATTATAAACCACATGAGTGTGCTGTCAGGTATGGAGTCAGTCACAGGGTCTGAACAGCGTGACACAAGCGCTGATGATGACAGACCAAAGTCACAGGAATATTAAGACAGTGTATCTTTGCTCGCATAAGCAAGTACTTCCCGTTCACTTCATATGGGTGTGTAGCAACACTTCGAGCTCTCGCCTATAGGAGTGGCCATGTTTAGAACGTGTCAAATAAAGAAAAGTAGAACCCAAACTTTAGGCAAAAATTTGAGCAGTTGTACTCAGTTGAGAACAAATACTGATAAATAAGGACTAAATGCAGTCATAAACTAAGGTGTAAAATCAGGGAAATATAAAAAATTCCAAATGGAAAATATCAGATATTCTGAGCCATAAGAACTGGTGCGTGAACTGTTGGGATTTACTGTTGGATTTGCAGAGGTACCAACAGTGCAAACGAGAATGATTCTAGCAGGTAGAGGTAAAGAAAACCAGATTTTAGCCACAAAATCCCTTGCATATACCAGTGGCAAGACAGCATCAAGCAACAATGAGAAAACCATGACCCTGGATCCTAATTTTCTACCATCTAAACAGACCACAGCTTGGACCACATGGCTTTTATTTGCTCAGAGCAGGGAGCTTAGTGAAATTAAAGGTGAAAAATTATCCTAAAACTCCTAAAAGTCAATAAGATTAGATTAGATTAGATTAGATTCAACTTTATTGTCATTACACATGTACAAGTACAAGGCAACGAAATAAGTACTGGCAAGTAAGAAAAATTGCACAATGAATGCAAATTTCACTCATGTTGCCTTAAAAATCAGAACAGTTCACTTTTTTGGGGGGCCTTTAATTGTTATAGTGTGTTATAGGATCACTTCCTGGTTAGCAATTCGCAACAAAATAGTAACAAATCGCATTTTTTCGATATGGAGTGAGTAGACAAAATGCCACTGCGCTAACTCTAGTTTCTTTTTTATACCCCTGGCATTATTGTGTATGTTTTCATGTTTAACAATTAAAAAATGCACTTAAAGTGTGGGTGGAGACTAAACAAATTTGTGGTCCGCCAGTTAATACATTCCTGATGGAACTCAGATTTTAACTCTGTTCTGCCTGTAAAAAGGATTGCACCGTTATACCCCTAATTTATTTATATATATATATAACATACATACATACATACATACATATGAGAAGAAAGTCTTGTGTGTGTGTGTGTGTGTGTGTGTATGTGTGTGTGTCCCCTTCATCAGTTTCAACTTCTCACCCCAGCTGATCTACTTGTTATTTAGTGGACTTGTTTCCCAACCTAGCAGTTGCATTCAGGGTGGTTACAGCTACTACACTAATAGCATCATTTTCACCCACACACACACACCCATTTTTCTCCCACACACACACACACACACACACACACACACACACACACACACACACACACACACACACACACACACACAAGCATGTCAGTGTCATTACTGTGCTGAGAATATACACCTCCTAATGTTCTCAGCACTGCTCTGTTTCCAATGGTTGACACTGGAGATGGTGGTGATAAATAGTGCTTAGCAACCGAGAGGTTTCAGTCTGTACATCTATAAATGTGAATATACAAGGTTGATATTGCTAATAAGCACAGTAAATGTTACACAACATTACAGAAATGAAGCTCCCTGAGGTGAAATGTCACCTTAAGTCCACTAAGCTGTAATAATTTACCATGTGCAGCTCTAATGAGCTCGATCAGAAACTGCTTTCATATGACCAGCCAGTGCCTTAAACTCAACATGCACACACACAATGTGTGACCCCTGTGATCAATCACCAGCTTCTGAGACAACCCACAACACCTACTCTCCCTTCCACTGCCTCATTACAGAGACTCAGGACATGGCATTGATCAAATAGCCACTTAGACACACACACACACACACACACACACACACACACACACACACACACACACACACATATACTCTATATGCACATACTATACAAAAACACTTTCCTCATTTTTATGTCTCAATCTTACACATCATACCATCCTGTCTTGCTTTTACACTCACACCCATATCTATCTTCACTTACACACGCACACACCCACACACACATATATACTGTATATGCACATACTATACACAAACACTTTCCTCATTCCTATGTCTCAATCTTACACATCATACCATCTTGTCTTGCTTTTACACTCACAACCATAACTATCTTTACTTACACACACGCACACACACACACACACACAAACACACACACACACACACACACACACACACACACCCCATATGCCTTTCTCTCTTTCTCATGCATTTCTATAAGTTTTTTATTCTGCACTTTTTTCTTTTACTTTTTATTTGCATCATCAGTGGAATTTCTTCACTAGGGAAACTTTTGTACTGTCTAAATCCATTACAGTCTGCATCCGAAAGTTTAATAATTAAAGGTTATTTTTGGATTCGGATTGCATTTAAGCATTAATGAATCCAGTCATAGAGATAATGGAGATTTATCTCCAGCACGGCACTACGTATTCTTTCACAATTTACAGTAACTGAATGTAATTTTTTGTAATTATAATGTTGTTTATTATGGGGCAGTGTTATAATACATAATAGATATACAATTAAATAGCTTGATATTCACTATATATATGCTCAGTACATAGAGTTTACTGCAGAGTGTGTGTGTAAGAAGGCGAGCCTGTTACATCACTTCCCTGCGTTTGACTCTGTGAAGCAGGACCTATTGTGGCTTCATTTTCCTGAGTGTAGCCTGTAGACACGGAGTCTCATATACCCCGCTCCAATTCAATTACTCAAGCCCTCTCGATTCAATCTTTTCTGGCTTCAATACAGCTCAGGCCTGGCTTAAATACCCCTATATGTGAATGTGTGTGCGTGTGTGTGTGTCTCAGATGGCATCAGGATTCGGTCTGATAATGATAAATGATAATGATAAAGGTGCAGCTGATCATTCTGCTGTAAAATGATCAAATTCCTCCCGCGTTTCTCTTTCTCTGTGTAACGGCAATTTTTTTACAGCATGATGGATTCCATCATTGCCCCCAATCTTCACAGCCCATTAATAACCAGGCTGATCCCTTGGCCAGCTAACTCTTTCCAATTCCAATTAGGCCATGGGAGTGTGGTGTTTAAGGTGAGCAGAGGGTTATGATTTCAAGTCTTGGGAAAGAGTTAATCCTCAGTCCTTTACGGGACCTTTTTGTTTGCAACAAAAGTTGCTGAGTTCAAGTTTTATTAAAGTTTATCAAATCACTGATGTTGCCAAAGACTATACAAAATAATGTGAATGTGAATTATACCTAAATCTCTGGTAAATTTATTAACAAATCTTTTGCAGATCTAAATAAATGTGCGTTATTAAAAACAGCCACATCTGAAGGAGAAAGTCTATTATATATCAAATATAAAGGTTTTTGTATTAGTTTTCATTATAGTGATTATCCAACACTTTCTGCTTAGCAAAATAATATACACTAAGACACTGCAAACATCCTCATACTGTAGCAAGTAAAACTATCTAGCATTAGCTCACATTTATTTAGTCATTTTTAAGTTTATATACTATTATTAATTCACTAAATAATTCACTTAATGTTTTATTTATTGATATCAATATAAATGCATAAACTAGCAAAAACCATCTACCACTAGACTATTAATTAGTCTTATTAATAGTTGTATAATATTATATTGAGCTTAAATTGTCATCTTATAATAGGGAATAGCCACTTAACCCTATTTTAAATGTTGGACTATTCACAATAAAATAATTTTTAAAAACTGTAAATCTACATGTACACTATATTAAACATAGTTAATATAATGAATACATCCTTGCACACAATTATAACGTTTTCTAATATTATTATTATTAATAATAATAATAATAATAATAATTAGAATAATATTCTAATAACAGTTCTTCATCACTCTGTGAAGATGTGTACATAATAACAAACACAACAAAAAATGAAATAAACAGAAGCAGGTGAATTTGTAGGCCATTAACAGAACCACTTTTTCCACATCAGGAAAATATTTCCAGAAGGTAAAAAATAAACCCTGGTCAGTCCTTTACAGTAAATAAACACATTTGCCTGGGGCTCATATAGATGATCAATTCACCATTCAGCATGTTTATTGGGAGGAAAGTGAAATAACTGGATGCAACCGATGCATACGCAGGGAGAACATGTGCTGATCCGCATCGAGCACGTGGTTGAACCAGAGACCCTGAAGCTGTGAGTCACCAACACCTACCCACATGCTAACTGTACACTTTTATTAACCATGCTCGTTCAGACACGTTATTTATTTTAACTAAAGGTGGCGTATCTTTTCTATTTTTACTCGTTCTTCACAGTCACTGCGACTTAAAGAGAGTGGAAAATTACATCAGAATAATTCAGCTGCTGTAATTGTGTGGAATCATTTTAAAAATGTCCTGTCTATAAAACAAAACAATTGAGTGAAAATAGCCCAACTAAGCTAAAATTCATAAATAAGTAAACAAATAAATAGGGCCAAATAAATAAATAATTACAAATAAAATCGCTTGTTTAAAGCATACATAACTCACATTTGTGTAATAAATATCACCATATTACAGCTAAATTCTATGCACAACTCTTCTTGGCTGGTGTGTAAAGGAATATATTTCCACATGTAAACCATGATGCAGCTCATGCACCTGTTACATCATACAATGTTTGTTAACCATTTATAGAGTAACCCCTGTGAAGTTGGAATCTGGGTTCTGCAGCCTGAAAACTATTTGAGTGGCACCACAAAACATATTGTCCAATTAAGTGTCTCCACATAAATGTGTTTTGTGTGTCAACAATGTCCTTGTGAAGAATCTCTCCGAAGCAAGGGAATGCTGCTTCAGCTCTCAGTTCACTGAGGAGGTACTTAAGCGGAGGTGTGAGAGGCTCTCGCTCCCATCATCCATTTAAATCAACCCCACAAACACACACCTCTCTAAACCACTCACTCACAACCCAATACACTCAGATACACACTCCAACAGGACCTCCTCCCACTCTCTGGCACTTTCTCTTTCGCTCACCATCCGTCTTGCTACCACATGCGGTTTTGTCCGTTGCCTTGCCGAGCTGCTCTGCCTGACAACAGCCGCACAGATACAGCAGACAACTTAGCTTTCTAGAAATCATAGGCATGTTTATGGTTATGGTAGGTTAGTTGTGTTTTACAGACTATGTACTACAGTACCAGGCTCTTAGTGTAACATCAGCTACAACAAAATAACTACAAATCTAGCTAGCTACGTAATGTTTAATGTCTTGTACCGATCTTGCACTAAAGTACTAACCTGATAGGTACCAAAATTTTTGCTAACTTACTCTAAATACACCTTATCAGTGCAACCACTAAGTAACTAACTGATCACTAAGATGACACTTGTTATCCAGCTTTTGCATACAGTCTGCATAGCTATGGCCATCTAAGGTGGTATCAAAACGTTTCAAGACTGGCTCTGTTTACAATAAAGTACCTAGTTTTTCTACATTTTCGCATTATTACCTTCAAAATTGTCCACTCGCACAGCAATACAGCGTCTCCAGCATTCCCGACACTTCTGGGATGGACACTTCTTTTCAAAGCGTGTCAAGCACCTTCTGCGATTCACGCTGAGTAGTGGCAAAACAGTGACCTTTGAGCTGGATCTTCATCATTCAGGAGCCAGGTAGGGTGGGTGTGGAAGTGAGAGGAGAGCTCTGGTGGGAATTGCACCAGTTGCACAGCTCCCCATGTACACAGGACAATGTCTTTTGGCACAATGACTTATGAAGGTCTGGAAACTTTTTGGTTCCACCTCGAACGTCTGATTAAGAAATGCCAGTAAATATGCATGCAAGGTAACCAAAGCAGAAATGTTGACCAATGTTTTAGAATGTAGACTGCAAAATACAGTGGTCAATACAGGTATACATGTAGTTTTTCACATATACATAGTGCTGTGGAGTCACAAAATATTGTGAAAGTGATTCAAATATGCATATTAGCAAGACATCGAATTTTCCTGGCCTACTGTGGCTTCAAATCTCTGAAATCTTGGTTGATATTTGTTTTTATTTTCTCACGCTGTATGTTTTTTATTATTCTTATTATTCCCTCTCAGTTTGATTTTCTCTCTGCTGCTTTTTCTCACTTTCAGACTACTGTTCTCTCTCTGCTTCAGTCCGCATGCCCCTGTTTAGCCTGTTGGCACATGTTTTAAGCAGCGCAGAGGAGAAACAATGGGAGAAAGAAAAAAATTGAATCGAGTGAAATAAGGATTAGGTTGCAATAGGTTTCTATCTAGAGGCTCACAAGAAGCAGAGACGCTTTCCAGGCTCGGTGCTCGGCAGGCCGGGCTAGGAGCCGGCACGAGTAGGTGACATTTAGCAGAGCTATTAAATATGGTGTGTGTAAGTGTGTGTTTTGTGTGTTACATGTTATTTCAAGCACATGAGTACAATTCTAAAATGCTTTGTGTTTCCTCTCTTTTCATTGCTCCTCAGTTTCTTCCTCACATCATAATTTCCTCACACACACACACACACACACACACACACACACACATCATCAATCCAAGTAATATTAAAATTTTGACCGAAGCATTTAAATATACATGGCCACTGGCGTGTGACTAAAAAAAGGCCAAGTTTCCAAATATAACTCGTTTCTGCATGCGTGGTGTTGTGATGATAAATGATAAGCTGCTTCTGCTTGTTGTTTGTATCGAAACATGCAAAGTAGATCCAGTCATATTTCAATTATGAGGCAGTCGCGAGATGTACCGAATAAACAGAGAAGCACAGAAGCCTCACTCACTCCTTTACTTTGTGTTTATATATACAGTATATGTATATATATATATAAAATATATAAAATATATATATACAAATTTTAATTTTTAATTGTATTATTATTATTTTTTCCCTACATATATTCGGTGAATTTTCTATCCAGTACATTTTTTTCTATTCTACACCTATGTGACCAGGTTTGATTTTGGAAATATTCTGAATTTAACAGTTACATAAGAAACGCATGTCTGGTTTCAAGTAAAGTAAAGACGCTGGATGGTTAAATAGATAATTTGTACAGACATACAGATAGATAGAAAAGGGAGAATAAAACAAAAATCACGTTAGGAAATCAGAGTTGGTCAATGGGGTAAGGGGCAGACGAGCAGGGTGAGAGATTGTGGTAAAAGGTCAGTGTAGAAGATTGAAGGAAAAGAGCAAGGTAGGCGTTCAGGGTAGGGGAATGGGGGTGGAGAGTGCAGGTGGACTCTGATAGATGAGGTCAAAATTTCACATTAACTGCTGAAAGAGGAAAAAGGATTTTTCACTATGAGCATGTTTCCAGAAAGTGTGTAAAAATAAACGCAGCCCGAAACCACACCGTCAAACTTTGTGTGTGTCCATGCAAGTGTGTGTGTGTGTGTGTGTGTGTGTGTGTGTGTGTGTGAGGGAAAATGTGTGTGAGAATATGTGTGTTTGTGTGTGTGTTCTCTCCCCCACAGATTGCTCGGGTCAGAATGAGTGGCTCCTATGTGTGTAATGCTCTCGTTGGCCGCCCCCTCAGCCTGCACTATTGTGCAACTGCTTTACTGCGGCAACACACAAACATACACATACATTTAACAATACTTAATATCCAGATTCTGTTTTAACTTTCTTTCCCAGTGAAGGGGACATGGCCTTTATGCCTTCCTGTGTCAATAATGTAGATGTTACCCCTTTCAAGTTGTACTGAAATAAATCAAATACACAATTATTCAAATTAAATATTTGATTAAACTGCAATTGGGTCATACTGAACCATAAATCAGGAGAGCCGCTCTCCATTGTCTATTCACACACATATACAATACACACACGTACACACGTACACCTAGAACCATTATAAGGATAAGAATGGTAAACACCGCTTATTTACCTGATGGTCAGAAATCTCAGGAGCACATTTCCTGGTCACCATAGAAACCAAGACAACACTCTCTTAGATGCTATACTACACGATGTGTTTATGAAATAAAAGACAAATGTAGGTTCAACTGTCCTACAAACCTGACGAGATCCAAGTTTGTTTTGAGCATTATATGGATGTTTATAATAAGGTTATATAAGGTTTGTGGACACCTGACTATAAGAGTCACATTTGTTTTTTCTGAACGACTTAATCCTCATGTTTAAGTCACTGCTTATCCACTACACATTTCTTTTTTGCACCATCCATAACTCACATTTGCACTACTGTACATTCCACCCATATTTATACTGTATATACTTTATCATACATCAGTGGCAGGCAGTCAGGGCCAGCAAAGCCTTCTCTGCTGGCCTAAACACTATTAGAACCACTGACCTACATTTACAACATTAATTCTAATATTTGTTAAATAAAATCGTATGAATTTATTCCCAACAGTTTATTCTCTTCATTTTGTAGCGCTTCTCTTCGCTGCACTGCTTCCAGTTTGTGTAAAGATGTTAGATTTTTTGTCCAATCAGATTTCAGCCTCTCGTGCTGAAATCTGCCCAGGGCCTTCAAAGCCTGTCCTGATGGCCTTTTTTTTTTTTACCATAGTCTCCTTAATAAATAGCTCTGTTTCTACAATCAGATTTCATATTCGCTTCATAGCATCACCATCTTTTGTTTGGTTGGTCAGAGCGAAACTGTTACAGCCAAGTTCGACTGGCAAGACATGTGTGTAGCTCTGCACACATTAATACATCAGAGATAGACTTTTTTACAGAAACAGATGAAGAGAAATTAATTTGGTTTCGGACAGATTTAAAAATCCATTTTCAAGAAAAGCTAGACATCGTAAGGCGGTCGGCCAACCCTGAAGCTAGCTAGCTTGTCTCAGAAAGGGTTTGTTCACCGCTTCCAGACCAGTGAATACGAGTATATAATACTTCAGGAATACAGTACCTTTGGCTTACAGCCTCTGAGGAGCGGTGCAAATTATGAGTCTGCATCTCTGGAAAATAGGTTGTATTTTATTTACATTTTAATGTTTTTGTCATGTTATTATACCAATATTGATTCTGAACTACAGATAATGTTGGTGCACAGTTGGGGTTGTAGTGTAGAGGTTTGGAGAATTAACTGGATTTCTTGCTTTAGTAAAATGATATTCCTGTACATAACTTTATCATGTCGTTTGAGTATATTCTCTTCTGAAATGTCTGTATATGCATAATCTTTGCACAGTATATTGTATATTAAAATAGATGGTATATATTGTAATATACAATATATTGTAATATATTGTATATTACAATATATACCATCTATTGTTCCATATTATTCTGTACATTAATCACCCTCATTCCTCTATATAGGGAGCTCATACCCTATTTATCTTACTGTTATTTATTATTAAATAGGCCACTTATACACTTCTGGTTAGATGCTAACTGCATTTAATTGGATCTGTACATGTACCTTGCACAATGACAATAAAGTTGAAGCAAATCTAATCTAATGTAGTCTCCATTTGTGGTTATAATATCCTCCACTCTTCAAAAAAATGTTCCACTAGATTGTAGAGGGATTGTGGAGATTTGTGGTTAGTCAGCCACAAGGGTGTTAGTAAAGTCAGGTACTGATGTAAGGTGAGGTGAGGAGGCCTGGGGTGCTGTCAGCGTTCCAAATTCATCCCAAAGGTGTTCAGTAAGATTGAGGTCAGAGCTCTATAGCAGGCCACTCAAGATCTTCCATTCAAAAGCATACCTTCATGGAGATTGCTTTGTGCACAGGGGTATTGTTATGCTCGAATAGGTTTAGGTCTTCTAGTTCAGGTGAAGTTATAATAATTTAATGCTTCACATTCAAAGACATTCTATACAATTGTGCGCCTCCACTTTTTTGGTAACAGTTTGGGGAAAAAAACACATATGCCTTTAGGAGTCATGTGTACCAATAATTTTGTGTATATTGTGTAAATAATAAATGACCAATGTGTTATTCATGGCATGTAAAACAAAGTGAAAAGGAAATGTATACCAATGTATTAGGCTTCTCTGTTGTCCCTTTTTACAAGAACAAATACATGATCTAATTCGTTACATTGAGAGATAGAAAGAAGTAACTAAGCATAGCTTTAATTCCTGTGTTTTCCTTCTGGCCTAGTTATGGAGAAACACCTCATGCAACAGGCTGCACATGAGCTAACAAATATCATGCAATATGTTTTATACGGTGTGTTTCTTAATCAAGTGTCTTTTGGGAGGTATTACTAGCAGGACTATCAGACTGCTATACTGGGAAGAAGTGCACTAGACTTGAAATGAGCACACTCTAAGCAATAAACAACTCGTGTCCTCCTCTACTATCCTTCAATGCAAGTTTCAGTCTTTATAATCTACGGAGGTGGTGAAATACACATAAAAGAATAGTTACACACAGCATTCAATTAAAAGATCAGCGTTCCACCAAATTTATAGATTACAGTAATGATGTGAGGTCGTGCATAACATGCAAAAATAAAACTAAACCAGCTCAGATTGCGCTACAGACAAAGAAAAGAGGGTGTAATTTAAGACAAGGGAGCAGGGATGCGGTGAGTCAATGTGAACTGAGGCCACACACACACACACACACACACACACACACACACACACACACACACACACACACACACACACAATTGATACTGAGGGAAACAAAACCCTTATCTCTGAGCATCTTTGGGGTTAACACTCCCTCCTGCTCTCTTTTTCTCTCTTTTCATTCTTTATGTCTGTATATCGCTCGTATCATCTCTGTAGTCTCTGTTCTGTTTCCGCCACAATTCTTACACACACATTTACACACACACACACACAAACATGTACATGCACACGCACACGTCTATGTGTTTTGGGGATTGATCTTTTTTCTTTCATCTCAGGGTGATACAAAATCCCACCCTCTGTTGGCTGCACCTGCATACTGTGCGCTTGTGGTAAGTGTGTCTGTGTGTGCGTGCGGGTCCCCTCTTCCTCAGAGCACACAAAATGCACAAAAGGATTCTAAAAAAAGCAGGGACCATAGCTTCGGGTGCTCCCTTTCTCTTGTTTTATGCTGAGCTCCTCCGAAACTGGGGCGCAAAACCCGTGATATCGGCTGCGGCCTAGCTCCATAATGAACATCTGAAATCTGAACGAGATGGGAACCTTGTAAAACACTTCGTGATCATCTGCGTTCCGGGAAACACACGCCACAGCGGATGTGCGAACTGCAGCTCTGAAGGCCTGGCCTTGATTTTAACTTCTGTCAACTTTTAAAGAAATCCATACAGCCCTTAAGATCAAAGACTAAAGAAAAAAAGAATTACGTCCGTTATTTTCAATTCTACACATGATCACTTCAGGTCCATATCTGTGGGTTTTAAAGTACAAATATGTCTCAATTAATTTGATATATTAAAATGAATTTTAAGTTTAGATACATTCATTTATATTAAAATTTATACACAAAATGCACCAGCAACAAGAAAAAGTCTAATTTGCTACCTTTATTTTTTTATGTAGCTACTAAGAGGATTAATTATTTTATATTAATCTAAATTGTCCAGTTTAAGTTTTAAAATTGTTTGTTTTACTTAGTTTTTTAAAATGAAGGCAAATATACAAGAATATAGAATTTATAAAAAGCACTACAGCAACACCTTTGTTGCAGGATCATACCAAATTCTATTAGACAAGATACCAATGCGGAGTATTGGACTGCTGTCATCGCTGAATTCAATTTTATAGATTTATGTTTAGAATGAACCTATTTGAATATTCAGTGCAGTTCATTTACCTTTGAGCATATTTATGTGTGTTGGGAGAAAACAACACAACCTGGAGGAAACCCGCTCTTACATTAGGAACAACGAGTTCGAAATTCAATGTTAACACTATTAAACAATTGCAACATACAGAGAACAGATTAATTCAAGCAATAAATGCGTTGACAGTCATTCTGTAACATGTACAAATTTCATATATTCTAATGTAGCAAAAATAACTATGCTGGGTATATGAATATGACATAGAAGGTGACATAGCTGGTCACTTTTGTGATTGTCCTCCCGGAGACCCCTTAAAACCTGGCAGTAGAAATTGCTATTGATGGTCTGGGCCCTGGGGACGAATTCTCGATGCACAATGTCGAAAAAGACAATGAGCATGCATGTAGTCGAGATGCGGACCTGCCTCACCTTTTTCGCTCATGGAAATTATAGGCTCTATGGGATCCAACTATGGGATCCAAGGCACGCTGTCAGAGTTCTTGGCAGATTTCGGCATGTTGTTTCTTCTGCTCCTGGGTCAGCAGCCTAGGGACGAACTTGGCAGCGACACAGCACATGTTCAAATCACACGTAAAGCTTGCCTGGACTGTTCCGTATGACACACTGACAATAGCAGCATTGTTGTGGATTGTTCTCCGATAATCATCATGCACAATCTGCCGAAAGGTCTTGACATTGGTCTCGGGTTGAGCTTGTTAAAGGTCTTTCTGATCTCTCATCTTCTTCCAGTGATGTTCTTTCGCTCTTAAAGAATGCATGACTCTCAGACAAACTAAGAGTTTAACTAATTGCAGTATCGCCGTAAACTTGACGAATCATGTCAAATGTCTCTGTGCAGATTTGCCCAGTTTCATGCAGCAATTTATGTTTGCTCTTTGTTCTAACTTGCTGTTGATGATAAAATCACAGATGTGGTAACATGTGTTCAGAATAGCACCAGTTGCACAGCTCCCCATGTACACAGGATGATTTCTTTTGGCACAGTGACTTATGAAGGTCGGTGCTCCCAGTGACTGTGCCTGCAGCCTAGTGCTGCCATCTGTTTCCGAGTTACAAAACTAGTCTCAGAACCTTTGGATACCACCTCGTTTAAACAGCAGACCGGTAGCTAAACCAGGGGTTACCAACATGGTGTCCTTTTCTAAAAAAATATCTTTTCCCTACTTTGTTAAATCATTGTTGATAATTATTATGAGAAATCAGTGTCTTCACAAAGATCAATATCATTAATTATTAATAATATATAATAAAAGGTCAATTGAGCACATTTGTTATTTCATATAAAACTGAAAACTGCGTGTATCAAACTGGTAGCCCTTCACATTAATCAGTACCCAAGAAGTAGCTTTTAGTTTCTAAAAGGTTGGTGACCCCTGAGCTAAACATCTCATATAGTGTCATACTTCAGTTTCTTGCTCCTGCTTTAACAATATGCCAAAATCTCACACTCTTCCATTGTTTAAAACAACAAAAAAAACAAAACAAAATGGGATCCCCTAACATGCAAAGCAGCCAGTGGTTCCAGTTACAAACAACACCCCCACAACAATACCAGCCTGGTTTAGAGTATATCTAAAATGTAAAGGGTATAACCAACTCTCCGCCGTGTATAAGGATCAAATCACACTCAGTAGCTTCACATTACACCACAATACTGCTGAGTTCACTAGTGAGGGGTCATCAGTGTGTTGGCTTCTGAAGTACATGTTAGTCAAAAGGCTGTTTTCAACTCAAAGACTGTTAAAAACTATTAGAAGCTGTTTCTCACAGGCGTTGTGTTACTTCAATGAAGAAAGGGAGAATGTCTCAAAATATTTCATTACATTCTGAAAAAAAAACTCATTTTGCTAACTATTTATATTAATTATATTTCCAATTGCAAGAAGTAGTAGAAATCAATGACAGTGTGTTATTAGGGGTGTTTATGTTTACCTGAAATGCTCTTCATTTCAAAGATTAAAAGAAGGAGACTACAACAAAGAAGCAGCACCTCAAATTACAAAGTTAGTAATAAGATCAAGTGATAAAATCCTTATTAAATCTCAAGTAATCTATAAGTGCTGACATTTTGATTAAAACAGGCAGTGCGGTCAGCATATATTTGTCATAGTCGCTGCAGCCTGAAAGATTTCGTATGTGTATGAGAAATAAAATGTGAGATAAAACAATAAATATCTTGCCAAAAAGGTCAAGACACTTCAGATTTGCATCCTTCAAGCTGCATTACTCAATATTGGGTTACACCACAAAACATAGTTAGCATGTAAAAGGAGACATGAATGAAATATTTATTAAAGCCCCTGACAAAAAATACCCCACTGACAGAGCAATCTGATTAATAAATTATTAATAACTCAGAGAACTGATAACTTTAAAGAACATACTAATCAGAATTCAGCTTAAGGTTTTACACTAGAAGATATCACATGGTGTATTTTATACTACTGTGGTCTGTTAGGACTCATAAACATACAGTGTGTGTGAAGGTAATTGGTCATGCTAAGTGAACATTTTAGGTTCAAAATGGTGTTAGGTGTCAATATACAATGTGTGACTAATTTACAGCTTAAGTCACACACATTTAATAGTGCCGTAATTTTAACTTCTTGTACATTTATAAAAAAAAATAAACCACAAAAGCACAACTACAGCCTGCTCCAATCTTTCAATCAGTAACATACAATAAAGGCAGAAAGTTGACGGGCCGTCATTTGAAATTTAAGTTAATAATATTTCATCAGCAACTGTGTTTTGGAGTCCAAGACCCTCAGCCTATGGTACCGTAATCATGTTTATTAACCAAGTCCAAATGTGAAGCCTCTATTAATAGTAGTAATAGTGCTGTGCAGTACAATAACCAAACCAGATGTAGATTTTTCTTTCTCAAACAACACACAACACATTGTAATCTCCTCTGACTGACCTAAATATGTATACACACAAACCCAGTTTAAATCATGACCAATGTGTCAATGAAATGGGGCACTGGTTTTCCTTCTCTTGATAGTAAATCCTCCAGTTCCTGGTAGATCTCTACCACTCTTATTCAGCTCTCTTTTCTCTCCATGTATAGTGTCATTCCACACCTCTACTGTTTAGGAACAAAGGCTTATCTATTCTAAAAATAGATTTACCTTGGTGTACTCTGCAGATTACTACACCTGAGACATACACACACACACACACACACACACACACACACACACACACACAAACACGCACTGCTGCTGTTGTTCAGATATTAATTACAACCCCTGTATTGTTCAGAACACATTACACCAAACATAAACTCCCAGCAACCGCTCTGTGTTCACATAAGACCCTGTCATCAGACCTATAACACAACAAAACACAGCTGTTAATAGTGAGCGTTGAAACCTGATGATAATGGTGAAAAGAACACAATACAGAACTGTCTCGTTACACTGACGCTCTCATCAAGCTCTTTCACAGTCGTTCAGTTAAATTATTCATATGAAATGTGCATTTTGTGTAATATGTCGCGATACATACTACCTCTCTATATAAGCTCTCTATATTTAAGAGGAACTAAACACTCCAGAGCAGCCCATATTGGAAAAACAATTAACAACAAGGTGGTGGAATTTGTTACCACCCACTATGATCTGGGACCATCTGTTAGACAAGCTGTAAAATGTATCTGTTAATATTTGCAATTAATAGTTTAGAACAGTCACCATTTTGTGTCGTCTCTTTATACTGTTAATTTCAGCAGTATTAAAGTGTTATAGCCTCAGTCTCTTTTAAAAAGTCATACAGTATGTCACACTTACATCATTTGTTCAGCAATTATAGCATATCATACTTTTTTACTGTAATTCCTAGGCTTTTTTCTTTTTAATGAAATTTTGTACTTTGAATCATTCTTTAATTTTCTTTCGGCTGCTCCCATTAGGGGTCGCCACAGCGGATTATCCGTCTAAATACCCCCCTGTCATCTTCATCTGCCTCTTTTAAACCAACTACCTAAATGTCTTCCCTCATCACATCCATAAACCTCCTCCTTGGTCTTTTTTCCTCCTTCCTGGTTGCTCCATCCTCAGCATTCTCCCATCTATATACACCATGTCCCTCTTCAGCACATGTCTAAACCACCTCAATCTCGCCTTCCTCATCTTGTCTCGAACATGTCCCAACAGTGCGGTCCCTCTAATAAACGTATTTCTAACCCTGTCCATCCTCATCACTCCCAACGAAAACCTCAACATCTTCCACTTTGCCATCTTCAGCTCCACCTCCAGTCTGTTTGTCAATGCCACTGTCTCCAATCCATACAGTATCGCAGGTCTCACCACAGTCCTATTAACTTTCCCTTTCAATCCTGCAGATGTCCCTTCTATCACATGTAGTTTAGTTTATTAAAGATGTCAGTAAATAAATGTACAGTAAATTCAGTTATTGCATATTATCTTAATAAAGCCATTAGTAAATTTGATTTAGCTCTGATTCTAAAGTTCAAATGGGAAAATTAAGCCAAAGCAAGAGCACCAGTCAAAATATAATGAGGTAATTTTTTTTATATTAATTCATATTATATTATTATGAATATTCTTTCTGGACAAATGTGTCCAATACTTTAAGCTAAAATGTGTAACGTTGCTACATTGTTATAGCTGCCAGTCACTATAGGTGAAAAAAGAATGATTGAATGCAAGAGCATGATGGTGTGTGTCTGTGTGTGTGTGTGTGTGTGTGTGTGTGTGTGTGTGTGTGTGTGTATATTTTATCATAATAAAATCGAAGGACGAGATTAGAATGGTTTCATCTTGATGCCGCACCATGTGCCAAGTCATCTAAAAGATGAGTAAATCTACTTACTTAGCCATACTCTACACAGCTATATATCTACTCCAATGATACTCTCTTTCTGTCACGCTCACTCTCTCTTCGGCCAGCCTCCAAATGGTACATTAAAGGACAGCATTGTCTTACTCATCTTTTTTCAGCCTGTCCACAAAAAAAAACAATGAATCACAACTCCGAATGGAAGTGGCGGAGAGAAGAGCAATACCGAGCTACACAGTGATGGCTGCAACATGAGACAGCAAACAGATCAACAATCGATAAAAACAATACAGGACTGAGATAAGCAATTAATCTAAGCGCACATGATAAAGCATAAGCTCAAGCCTGGGCAGCGCTGGGACTCATAACAGTATTCCGTGGGCTGTGCAGAGCTCTGATGGTTAACAGTGACAGTTTGGCAAACACACTTTATCACTGTCAACTGTGGGAAGACCTTAGCGTTGCTCCTAGTGTATGATTTCCTGCGCACGCTCTCTTCAGGACAGCCTGTTGGCATGATTTAGGC
>MU551541.1:4261689-4276689 GCA_024362625.1 Silurus asotus | reverse complement strand
ACTCTGCACTTAGTCCTGTGCTATCCATCTCTATTAGAGGTAAGAGTGAGACTGGCTTACAGAGGATACCATTTATCATACGAGATACCCATGGCCCTTTGTCTTTCTCTTTCTCTTCCTCTTTTTCTCATGCTGACAAAATCTCCTTTAATGACTAAGGCTATGTAGTTATCCCAGAGCTCCAAGGCCTGTGGGTGATTGTCAAATGTTCTGAGCTCATTTAGGGTTTGATAATCATAATGCTAATAATGCTGCTGTGACGTCTTCATCGTCCCTCTCATTTCTCTCTGTGTATAAATAAACACACTTTTCAGGTGGTGTCCGTCTCATTAGCGTGCTCTCTTATCCGGTCTGTACAGACTGCATTGTGAGCACAAAGCAATCCAAGGATCTGAGCCCGGCACTCCGTGAACATTTTCAGGGAAATTCTGAACATGACACGAGCTCTGATCTCATTCATGATCTATTGCTTGCACTTACAAAAAAAAAGCGATATGTGAGCCCTTAATTGAATGTCAGCAGTTTTCAGCATTGGCTCTATTTGTAGTATTCTGTATGTGTGATTAACACAGATTATGCAAGTGTCCCTGTACTGAGGATAACCAGGCTGTTAAACTCTGTCAGTAACATTTACAAGAAAAATGACTAGAAATTCAATAATGGATGCACTTTTATATTTCATCCCAGACTATGCCAATGTCTTTGTTTTGCAAATTCCCACCCTCTCCTCTGTCACACATAAATGACTCCCAGGAAGGGTGATGCTAACATGCACTTCCTCTAACACCTCTCACACATATGCATGTTTCTATACTAAATGTCTGTTTATCTAAACGTACACTAATTATAGAAATCACAAGGTCACTGTGCACTTTCAGGTCAGTACAAGGATTCTGAAACCATACTCGCACGCATACTTGCGAATCTTGCACACTGTCTACAGTTTTGTTTTGCCTGTCGTGTACGAATGGTCTAATTACCGACGTGTTTACACATAGGTAACCCAGATGCGGTGTGCATGACACACGATTGACGCTTTCAAAAACATATGGAGTTGCTCATTCTTTCATGAAACTGTGTCAATTTCTCAGTGCCAAAAACCACAGCAGCATTGTCTCCGCAATAGCCATACAGAGTAACAACCGTAGAAATACCATGAAATTATATTAGTAATTTGGGTAATTACGCTTTTCCATGACAAAAACTTACCCTTAATTAACAGTACATTCAGTAGGGATATTTATAATTATTAATACTATAGATTAAAACCAAACAAGCATAGCTCCTGTAATTATTTATATTTTATATATATTTTATATAATATTTTATATTCCAAGTACAGAGAAACACAGCAATGCTTATTTATGGCAACTGCACTCCCACAACATATGTAGAGATGAATAAATGTATTGAGACCCCAGACTTACAGCCATATGGGATTCTTCTCCAAACGGTTACCACAGAGTTGGAGGCACACAATTATATAGAATGTCTTTGGGTGTGGTAGCATTACATTTCACTTTACTTGAACTAGGA
The DNA here is from genome assembly GCA_024362625.1 of Silurus asotus. Classification (NCBI taxonomy): domain Eukaryota; kingdom Metazoa; phylum Chordata; class Actinopteri; order Siluriformes; family Siluridae; genus Silurus; species Silurus asotus. Next base: position 4,275,153 of record MU551541.1, on the reverse strand, counting down.
GACCTAAACCTGTTCCAGCATGATAATACCCCTGAGCACAATGTGAGCTCCATGAAGATATGGGTTACATGGGTTGGAGTGGAACCCCACTGAACACCTTCAGGTTGAATTGGAACACTGACTGCACCCCAGGTCTCCTCACCTCATCTACATCAGTAGCTAACGTTATAAATGCCCTTGTGGGTGAATAAGAAGAGTGGACGTTATTAAAAAAACGTATGTCAACAGTCTGCTACACTGTCTCAGGACTACAGTTGGCTTCTGATCACCATCACTGCACCCCGCAACATCGTATATCGGCAATAAATGGACATTCGGTGCAAACCAGATGAGGATGGGTTTCCTCTTGAGTCTGGTTCCTCTCAAGGTTTCTTCCTTATGCCATCTCAGGGAGTTTTTCCTTGCCACAGTCGCCACCAGCTCGCTCATCAGGGACAAACTTACACTTATAAAGAACAACCTTTTAATCACCACATTATCTGTGTAAAGCTGCTTTGAGACAATGTGCATTGTTAAAAGCGCTATCCAAATAAAAATGAATTGAAGGTGAATGGCATAAAAGCAAATGGAGACTAAATGTGAAATGGGATGTTCAAAAGGCACATACGAATCTTATGGTCAGGTGTCCAAAAACAGAGAGTGTGTGCAGGTGAAGAGAAACAGGTCTGGCAAAATCACAGAGAACGATTTTACTAAAGGCTGTAATGTGACTAACTAAAACGGTCTTAAAGGCTAAAGAGTGAAACCTAAAAGGCAGTTAAGGAAAACAGTCAAAACCGTCCAAGACCACATTTGTACAAACTGACGCACATGACCATGTGCCCTGCATACATGAAAAGCCACATCCGTGCAAACACACATACCCCCACACACACCTCAACTCATGTTCTGTGATTAAGACAAGACATAACACATTGTCCTGATCTTTAAACTTTCATTCTCTTTCTGTCACATGTAATTTGCACAGGAGTACAAAAGAGCCAAAACACATACAGCCTGCTCCTAGCCTGATACACCTCTACACCCTCATCGCTCTCTCTATCTCTCTCTCTCTATCTCTCTCTCTCTCTCTCTCTCCCTCTCTCTCTCTCTCTACACAGCTCCTCTCCTGTGCTACACTCCATTGCCTTAATAACTAGAGAAGGCAATGATGGACGACACACCTCTAATTAGGTTTTCAAGTTCAGCCCAGACAGAGAGAAAGGTAGAGGGAGAGAGAGAGAGCGAGAGCGAGAGAGAGAGAGAGAGAGAGAGAGAGAGAAGTGAAGAATTAGTGATAAAAGGACGAGATTGAAATGAGATTAAGATGAACATAGATAAATAAGTGAAGGATAAGATTATACAAAACGGAGGGCAGAAGACAGCAGCAGAGATGAGTTTATATGTAGAACTGCATTAAAATTAGAAGAATAAATAAAAATGGAAACATATTCACAAGAAAACAAATAAAAGGAAAAAAAGGTCATCTTTGTCTCTGATTTGGCTGCAATTAGAGGTGTATGTCTATGTGTGTGTTTGTTGTGTGTGTGTGTGTGTGTGTGTGTGTGTGTGTGTGTGTGTGTGTGTGTGTGTGTGTGTTTGTAAGTGTTTGTGTATAAGGAGGATTCCGCTGCAGACTACCAGGCTCCAGTCAGACACCTACATCAATAGAAATTGTGTTTAGAGTTGCTGAACTATAGGGAGAGAGAGAGAGAGAGAGAGAGAGAGAGAGAGAGAAAGGGAGGTCAAAATTTACTTTCTCGTCATGCATGTTTTTTTTACAGTACTGTTAAAATGATTAAACAAATACACAGTATGTTTTACACAGATCAGCTAGCATTATTTACATTTATATTATGGAAATGAACTAACACACACACACACACACACACACACACACACACACACACTGGTTATACACCAGCGCTTTTTTAAGCTGCAGAACCAAGAAAAGTTTTCAGTTCCTCTTATTAAATAACAAATGATCTCAGGAGCTTTTAAATGTGTATTTCTATTCTTGCTAGTCATTAACTATAACACTTTTTCATTTCAAGTCTAATCATATGTATATTTAGCACATGGTATGTATATTAAGGTTATTTATCAGGTTTATAATATAAATAGGTTTTACATTATGATGTTCCTCTTCTTTATACAGCACACTTATAAAGTGTAAAAGTTTAAAAGGAAGGTAATGCCAAGAGGCAGTAAAATTATATTTAGACATGACTGATGTTAGAAAAGGTAAAACATAAAGCTTTGTTTATCTAGTTAATAGTCGATTGTTCTCATCTCCTACAATCTCTCGTAATTTCAGCTGTTATCTTCAAGCAGTGGCAGGCTGTGCATTCGGTACCTGGGCCTTTAGTGGGGACTTACACGACTTAATCCACCTCTTAATACCACCACTATCACCGTCACAATTATAGAAACCATCAATACAATACAAACACGCAATATAACAGTGTGTGGCATTACAGAGAGAAATTCTACATATGGAGGGTGAATACCATTTTACTAAAGCAAGAAACCCAGTTAAGATTCCAAACCTCTACACTACAACCACAACTGTGCACCTACATCATCTGGAGCAGTTCAGAATCAATATTCTAATAACATGACAAAAACATTAAAATGTAAATAAAATACAACCTACTCACCAGAGATGCAGACTCATAATTTGCACCGCTCCTCAGAGGCTGTAAGCCAGTGGTACAGCTCGTATTTACTGGTCGAGAAGTGGAGAACAAACTCTTTCCCAGGCTGAGACAAGCTAGCTAGCTTCGGGGTTAGCCGATCTCTCCTAGCCATCTAGATTTTCTTCAAAATGGATTTTTAATTATGTCCGAGACCAAATAAATTTCTCTTCCTCCATAGGCATAACAAAGTCTAACTCAGATGTTTTAATGTGTACAGAACTACAGTCGTGTTTTGCCTGTTACAGTTTCACTCTGACCAACCAATCAGAGGACGGAAAAATGCTGACGCTATTCTGAGCCAAGTAGCTGCCCTGTGAATTCTGATTGATTAATGAAACAAGGCTATTTATTAAAGAGACTATGGTAAAAAAAAAAAAAAAAAAGGCCAGCAGTACTGATTCTAAAGGCCCTGTGCAGATTAGACTGACATGGCAGCACATAGAAGCTGAAATCTGATTGGACAAAAAAAACCTAACATCTTTACATGTACTGCAAGTAATGCAGCAAAGAGAAGCGCTACGAAATGCAGATAATAAATTAATACAATTTAATGAAACAAATTATTAAAATTTAGATTGTTAATGTAGGTCAGTGCTTCTGACCTTCTGAGAGAACGCTTTGCCCTGACCGCCCACCACTGATTTCAAGGAATTTTAAGGTATTTTTGCTATACAATTAATAAAATGCTGAGTCAAGAATGTGGGTATATGAGTAAGTGTGGATATGTGAACATATGCATGTCCATATAAAAATTTATATTGTGTGTATGCATACGTGTATATGCATACACACACACGCACACACACACACACACACACACACACACACACACACACACACACACACAAACTGTGCAAAGGTTTTAGGCAGGTGTGAAGAAATGCTTTATAGTAAAAAATACATATATTATAATTGTTTAATTAATGTTAAATGCAAAGAAAAATGACCAGAGAAAAAAATCTAAATCAACTCATTATTGGGTGTGACCATCCTTTGGCTTTCAATTTTTACTTTTGCACACTTTGTACACTTGCACAGTTAGGGATTTTGTAGGACCAGGGTCAGGTGTATGATTTATCAATGATACCAAGTAGGTGCTTATAATCAAGAATTTGATATGTAGGAGAAACATAGTCAATAACTGAAACAGAAACAGCTGTGTAGGAGGATCAAAACTGGGTGAGGAAAAGCCAAACTCTGCTACTAAGGTGAGGTTGTAAAAGACAGTTTCATGCCACAGGTCATATACCATAGCAAGACTGAGCACAGCAACAATGTAGTTATAATGAAACAACAGAGTCTCTCCCAGGCAAAGATTTAATAGCAGACTGGGTTTTCAAGATGTGGTGTTTACGCTGTTTTAAAGAAGCACAAAGAAATTGGCAATGTTTCATACAGTACAAAAGGTTTTATTATTTTATTAAGGTTATGATGTTTTTTTGGACAATAATATTAAAAAACAAGCTAACAAAAAGGTGCTTGGTATCCAAATGACAAATATCTCTTTTTGTTATATATATTTTGACTCAAATAATGAAAAGCAAAGAACACTAAACACTAAGAGTGCAGAGTACCCAGATATTTTCTACTCACTATTATTTTTCATTCCCATTTTAGTAATTAATTTTACATTTGTTGAACCTGAAATTAGATGAACTTATTGCTATTAATAGTCATAATAATAATAATATAAGTAATTCAATCTTCTCAACTATCCATCAACAACAAAGACGAATAACAACACTGACACCGTGTGAAACATGAAACATTTCTGACCCGAGCTGACCTGCAGCTCTCCTGCTGAGCAGGTATCATCAGTTACACCTAACAAAGCACTCTTGAACTTTGACTTTATCTGAATTCAACTGGACACCACTAGCTGACCTGAAAAGCTCTACAACACTATGCTCTTTACTGCTGCTTTATAAATTCCACCTCTATGTGCTCTCCCACTGGATTCTCACTAGATTATGTAAAACAAAGCCATCGCTAGCTTTCTGTCGCAATATATATTATGTAAAGTGTATCTTATGTAAACATGCTAAACTGTAAAAAATAAACCTGATCCTGGCGAAAGGGCCGGTATGTCAAACAAGTCGAGCACGAACACGTCTTTTACGGGAAGCTGTTTTTACACGTTTGTCCATTGCATCACCCTTCTATCTACTTTTTTTTGTTAATCTGTTTTACCATGTTTCCTTTTTTGCAAACGTGTGTCCTGGTTATGTCTAGTTAAGCGATTTGCTCAATTTCCGAAACATGTGTACACATTATTTATATAAAATTTTAAAGAAGAACTGTTCCAATCAGTAGTTTATTATCTAAGTGAGCTTCATTTTGAACAACATTTACATGTCCAGAGGGTAAAATCATTTTTAAATGGAGTTGTCTCAACAAATGTGGCTGACCAATGAGTTGCAATAACTTTTTGTTGGTTTGTTTGTTTGTTTTTTTCTTTTAAAATTAGGCAAAATATCTCTGCCTCATAGCTACATATAAGAAGTGTAGAGATATACACAGTTCTAAATTTGATAACTCGAATAGAGGAAAATAAACCCAGCAGATTAAAACCTTTAACGGTATGTAAGTACAATAATTGTTCCTTCATAACGACAGAACTTTTCCTAATGTATACAGCCATTAATAGACATTATGTAGGTCCTCACAATGATCAGTTATGATGAACTGTTCCCCAATATTTTGATGCTATAATATAATTTATGTATATCAAAACATTTGGGCTTTTATTACATAAAGAAACAAAAATGGACCAATCCGTTGGCCCTCCCCCACAATACACCCACCTCCTAAGAACAAAATGTTCAAGATGTAGTGAGGAAAAGCTTCCATCATGCAGCAAAGATATTGGAGTGTGTATATGTGTGTGATGCTTTAGCTTCCAATACATGAAGCTAATATTCTAGCACACTATTCTAACAGAATGCCTTTTTCAATCCAGTACCCTTTTCTGATTCTTTGAAAAAATTAAAAAATCTACTTGGTTTGATTTCTTTAAAATTTAAAAATACTTCATTATGCAGCATGTTGAATATATTGCTCAATATCCAAACATAAAAACAATACAATACTCATACTCAGTCATTTTAACTAGCAAATCTATCACAACATTGTATGTCATGCATCTTAGGCAGCTAAATGGTTGTGTTGCACACTAATCATTGTTAGATAGACATGACCAGCAAATCAAATGGGCTTGACAGGAAAACTACTGCAGCTAGTCATAGTGAAGCAACAAATGTGGTGTATGCTAGAAGTTATGACATTAGCGCTGTGCCTTGACACAATGTCTGCCAGAGATATTTTAAATGTTTTGAGTAAAATGTTGTCGAATGGTCAACAGACCAGAGAGTACTGTTGTGGGAAACTGTTTCTGTTAGTTTGGTAGCTAGTAAAAAATAGATGAATAGTTGAATAAGGTGTACAGTATAACTCAGGATGTTCTGAATGCCTACCGAATGGCGTTGCTGTTAAACATGCTAGATGTGTGCATATTTACAACTTAAACAAAGAGGGATGTGTAGTATAATGACTAAATAACACATAACAACCATTAGAAATTAGACATTTCATTTGATTTGATTAGAAGCTGAACAAAATGGTCATGCGTCAATTCTAAAAAGAGCTATAACAGCCTCCATGCTAGATCACAGTTTAAAAGAAATGTTTGTATAGACACTTTAAAGATTAACAAGGATCCTTCTCAGCCAGACATGCCTTCTATAGGATAAAAAAACTTTAAATCCTCCAGCAGTGAAATAAAAAATGTAAAAAAACAATACGTCCAAAATGCAGTTGAACGAAATGGCAATATTTTAAATGTAAAATATTAGGTGTGTAAAACAGATTAATATAAGGGCATGTAAACAGTACAGATATAATTGACAAGGTCATTGTGTTTTTAACATCTCTGAAAGTGAAACTCTTTCCTCTCAGTGGTGTTTTTGTCGATGGCTCCAGCTTTAGCAGAGTCATGGTCATGTTTGCCAACATTCTGCTCTCATTCTGCACGCCCCTCGTTTCTGTCGTGTTGATTGCAGGGATGTTCACGCTGGTCTTCTGGCTTCCTGTCACAACTCGTAGCAGGGTCACTTCCTTTATTTGTGCTGCTCTTAGCTGGACGGCGGCTAATTAGGCTTCGCTGACTTGTTTTTAACCCTCTGAGGAATGTCTAAATGTGGACTGTACAAGCCTGAAGAGCTGTCTTTCTCTGCCCTCTTTCTCACATTCACAGCAGGGAGAGAGAGAGAGAGAGAGAGAGAGAGAGAGAGAGAGAGAGAGAGAAATGCACAGAGAGAAAGATTAGGAGATCCACAGATAAAGAAAAATAGACAGGAGGAGAAAGAGAGACCATCTTTCAGAGAGGTCTCTCTCACAACACACACACACACACACACACACACACACACACACACAAAATTCCTTTCCTTAGTCACTTCCACTAATGCAAACACACATGTTCCATCAGCTTCCATTGAGACATGTCACACCAACCTGTCCTGTCATAATCCGACATAAACTGCCATGCTCTGCTTTAAGAGACCTGTGTGTATGTGTGTGTGAAAAACTGAATCAAGTGAATGAAATAATGAATTCAGTAATTAAATCACGCTCCACTGACATGTCACGCTTGATAACGTTTAGCACACTCTTAATGAGGATGCAAATGAAGGGAAAAATCACTAACGAACAGGAGGTGGAAATGTATTTTTTTTTTCCACATACTAATCTGTTACACCAACTCTCGCACTCATACACACGCTGACAAAATGGAATACACACACCCACCGTAATACATTATATCCATGCAAATTTAGAAAGGTCAAGCTCTACACAGCAGCACGAGCCGGCGATGTGTTCGGCTCGCACACAGACTGTTAGATTATCTCGGGAGAACCTTGCTTTACACACACACACTCATACACACTGTATAACAAATTTCTCCCTTCGGCTCCTCTCTGACCGGCGAAGTCTCCAACTGTGTAACTGCCACTAAGCGCTCAGATGTGTTAATGAACGTGATGGAAGTGTGCTTGTCAGTACCAAAGAGTTCACATAATTGCCATCTGTAATGCAATGGCCTGAGTGAATAAATTCAGCCCTGTTACTACGCTGATACTGATTAATATCCTGCTAATCATCACACCTGCACCTGAGTTTTCAACAAAGAAACAGAAGTCGGTCTAATAAAAGAAGGTTCCACTTACACTATACGGACAAAGGTTTGTGGGTGGCTGATGCTTTCTGAAGATCCTACTCCATATTTAGTAATATAATAATCAGCACTCTTCTGGGAAGATGCTCTACTAATTTCTCGAGTGTTGTTGTGGAGATTTGTGCTCATTCACCCACAAGGGCTTTAGTACAGTCAGGTACTGATGTAAAGGGATGAGGCCTGGGGTGCAGTCAGTGTTCCAATTTATTCTAAAAGGTGTTCAATAGGGATGAGGTCAGAGTTCAAAGTAAAAGTGAAGGGAAAATTTCATGCTACAGCATTCAAAGTCATCCTTTAAAATTGTGTGCCTTCAGCTTTGTGGTAACAGTTTGGATAAGAATATGGCCATAGGATATAAGAAACCACATATGGCTTTAAAAATCAGGCTTCAGAATACGTTTGATCAGATTTTTGTGTTGAAGTTTTTGGTACCTGCTCAACATCCAGTGTTACACACAGACAAAGAATTTAATCAACTAAAATTAAAGTAATTTGGTGCGTATATACTGTCAAAAGAAAACACTGTATATTTTTTTGTAACACCAAACAGACACGGACATTGTTGTTTATTTATAGAGTTCTCTCTTCACCTTTAACCCACTTTCACTTCCGATTTGCTGTTAAAAAACAAACAAACAAAAAAAAATTGTTTTTGTTTAACCCCCAAACTAACCTTTGTCATGTTCTAGCTGATGAAACTACTACTTCAGTATATATCCTTGCAGTCACTTTATCACAGCTAGTGTTCTGTTATAGAAAACCAATGTCAGTGTCTAAATGTTTTATTTCTCTCGCGATTTGCCAATGTAGCTGAAAGGATGTCATCTTTATTTATTGTTTTATAGTTACGTTTCCTGTTATGCAACATCTGTGACAAAGCTCCTATTATCGCTTACATCATCGGTGTTATAACGATGCCCTCTGATCTCTTTCCCGCACCTGAATCCTTTCAGTTTTACCTCTGACTGATACAAAGCATTGCCACTGGACACTTAGAAAATACACATATCCTCACACGCGCTTTACCATATCTACCTGTTGATGTAACCATACATGTCTGTGTGTAAGAGGTTTTTATAGAAATTATATCATGTTTATGTATATGATATAACACATTCATCTAAACTGTTAAAGTTTTATTGTTAACGTCACGCCAAAATTGGCACTTAAATTCATTTCCCATCAGCCACCTCACCTTAATGGTCATGTCACATAACATGAGTCTTTTTATAAACGAGCAACAGCATTAATTTTGCACCTCAGACTTCAATCATTTGTCTTTAAGGGTCTTATTGGTATCGGTATCATTTTTTTTTTCTTGTTTAGCTTCTTAGTCTTTATGTCACGTATATATTCATATTTAATCTTTTTTTCAGAATTCCAGTTTGAGCAAATAAATGTTTTGATAAATGTGCGGTGAACCTTTATATGAGGACGTTGCAAGGGCAAAGCAAAAAAAAATACAAATTATCAGCACATACAAGCCTGCATTCCTTTTCTTATCCAAACTTTCACAGATTAGATGTGAGATCAAAAGCAGACAATCTGCAAATGTACTAATTCGAGCAATTCTGCAAGCGTCTGCGAAAGTGAAACGCGAATGTTTACGACACGGCTATAAACCTTCGCGCTCATTTCACGAGCCGCTGTGTTATTTTATGTAAATGAAACGAAGCGTACACACGTTTGAATGCGAGCAGTGCACCACGTGAGTCATCACAACAACGTACCAGAAAGAAACCCAACTGTACAGTTACACATGAAACTGACCTGAGTACTAGTTAACTGCCTCATCACACAGCAATAATCTTTAACATATCAATACTACATGGCATTATTATGATACTGATTTCAGCTAATGTCTGTTTTTAAATGTACATTCAATCCCTGCAGCTGATGCTCTTTATCTGACGTGAAGCAGAATCGAAACTGACCGTTAACCCCATTACACAACCATCTCACTAGCACAATGAAGTACACATTGTCTTAAGGGCTTTTTTTCCCAAGACATGTTTCGTCATCAGGACTTTTGAGTAAAAAACAAAAAAACAAAAACTATTGTTTTGGTCTTGCTGCCTAGTGCATTGCTACGTTTATAATTTTTTGCTACTTTTGCATTGCTACGTTTATATTTGATTGAAGGATTATAATCTTGTATCTAATAACAGTTTTACAGTGAAAGTGTTAGGCTTGAGCAATTGATTATTACACAAGATTTTATCGATATCATAATTAGAATGTCCTTTTAGAATAAAAGTTCATAGTCTGAGCTCATTTAACACCTAGAAAGGATATAATTAGCACATCAGACACATTTTTCTTTCAGTACTGCGTTCAAGCAGTAATTACACTACACACACAACTGCACAATGATCAAGAAGTGTAGATTATGGAGTGAGTTGTCCCATGACAGTGTGTCTATCTTTAGTTTTCCTTTGAACCTTTTTGCCATTCTTCTCCTTGTCAGAGGACCTTTCACCTTTGACCCTCATCACAGGGCTGTTACAAAACTGCTGTTTTCCTCAGGCTGTGAAATTCTGACAGGTATTGAGTCCAGAAATGTGTGGTGTGCTTTACCATACTGAAAATCTTGATATTACCAAATAAGTTTGTATTGATGTCACAACAGGGAGATTTAAGCTTCAGTTTTGATTCCCTCCTATCTTTAATCTTTCTATCGCTTCGCCTTTAACTGTCTAAACATTCGCATGTGTTTATGCTAGATGACTAAATGCCCATGCAATATAACTAAATAAAATGGATTTATCTCCTTAAATGTCCTTAAATGTAAAACCCACATTAAATGTTTAACACAATAAACAACAGATACTATGAAAGTCAGGCTTCGTTTGGAGGAAAGTTTCAAAAATGTATTGATGATCCAGAATTGTGTCTTAAATTGAAATCTATATTGAAATCTTGAAGATTTACATGGGTGTTGGTGTTTTGTCCTGATTACAGTGAAATGTCTGCATTTATATAAAACACGATGACGGAGGGAATTTCAAAAGAGAAAAATATTAGAACATGCTGATGCGAGTAAAAGAAGTGTCCGATTTCATTATTAGCTTCTAAGAACAAAAGAGAAGAAAAGTGCTTTTCTCACTCACCATTTTGCTGTGACACTTTAAGTAATGTCCTTTTGAAAACATCCGATATACTTTTACATTTCCTGAATGCAGTAGTGCTATAGGATGCAGTTACGGCCAACCATGGACTTAATGGTGATACGAGCCTGAAACTTTGGAACCTGATCTGTTTGAGCTGTGTGTACAGATGAGGAGGTGAGAGAGCTGGATGTACTGAAGGACTAAAGCTCTGCTGCATTGCTTTGTTTGGCTGGAATGAACAAAGGTTATACTACTATCAGTGTTTACTTGGTATTGTGGGTTATGTAGAATTGTTGAGCGATGTGAATAAAGACCAACATGTCAACCATAATATAGTGGTTTTCACGTGCTTTCTGTGGCCTGAATTTGAGTGCAGTTGTTCCCTGTGCATCTGCAATCATTATTTTGGTGCTTTCATTTTAATCAGAGTGACTGACACTCGGGTTTATGTGCCTCACCAAGCACAATTCAGCAGATGTCCAGTAAAAGACTGCTTTCTGCTGCTTGCAAATGGTGTCCTTTAAAGAGACATCTGACAGCAAGGTACATTTGTGTTTGCGGAAATTAATGATGTCGCCATCAGCTAAAACACATACCCCGGTTACGTTACTTCCTGAACAACTGCAGCGGCAAGTACTGGACGTGTTCACGATCGCAACGCAGCCGAACATGCAACCGAACCCAGACGACCTACTACAGGTAAACCAAAGGTTTGGTAACCTGGTGCACTTTCTGGTCCGCATTACAGCTTTCACATTAACAATTTTTAATGGAAAATGTGCTTGGTCATGTGGCAATTGCTAACCAGGAAAAAAAAGTGAAGATATAGTGGAAATCAAACACTCGCACACCTAGTGTGCTGCCTCTTCACCGAACGAAGCGCCTGAAAGAGCCGTCTCCAGCCTGAGCGCTGCTCCCTCATTACTGTGAGGCTAATTAACACAGTTTGTACACCCCGTCTTCATATCTGATATCATGTGCAGCTTAATTGCTCATCTAATGACTCTTAGACAAACGCTGACCTGCAGAGATAATGACACAGCACATCGCGCACACACACACACACACACACACACACACACACACACACACACAAGCTGCTTTCAGCAGGCCAGGTATTGATGTGTGCATCTTCTGGATCAATATGTATCATGTTGCCACCATAACTACACGGCTAGTTCTGGTCTATCTGCAGATCGGGTTCCATTCAAGGAAGAATCAACTGAAGGGTTGCAAGGAAATATACATACATTACCCAAGGCAAATGTTACACAAGCGGGCACACACTTTATTTTTGTATTCTCTAAATGTGCAAGTCATCATAAACACTATCTTTTTGTCAAAAAAAAGAAAAGAAATGGGTGACATTTTATCTGAAATGCTTGTCATACCAGAGTCATGCTACAATCAGTTTGGACACAAAGTACACGCTGTAAGTGTTGTTTTCCATCAGTGAGGATTTTGCTGTAAATGTGCTTGCTGAAGGCAACCCGTGTGCTGTTTGTGTGTTTGAGTGTTTGGTGTTTATTTAGAAATGTGAGCATCTAACCGTAAGATGAAAATGAACTTCCCGTGAGCGCCGAATGGGCGCAGTTAAATTACGTTCAGAAATCCTGTCTACTACTAGAACAGCACAACTAATTACAGATGTGGCCCGGGTTGATGCTTCGCCCTCGTTTGCATGTTGTGAGTAATGATGCGTTCTCCAAACTCGCTGTACTTCCACTTATTATTTTCCAGAAATGAATCACTTATATATTGAAATGACCCCTGAATCACCTCTCAGCCCTCGAAGGTGTAAGAAAAAAAATAAAAAACCACCTTCGGTCTATCAAGCTAGCAGTTAAATCGTGATTTTCATTCTAAAGGCTTTGAAAAGAATGTGCTAGGATACTATTTTACAGCCACTAATGCTGCCACTGGTGTTAATGAGCTGATCTGCTGCTCAAACAAGGTCATTTTGAGCTTAAAACTAGACTCAGGCATGTTATATAGAAGCACATAGGAGCTCATTTGTGCTAAATGCATTTCACAAAATAAACAAAGAAAGAAATACCCTAAAGTTCAGAAAGCTAAATAAACCACCACTAGTCAGAGTGATAAGTAAGATTTTTCTTTCTCATGCTTGTCTCCCATTGGCTCTCTGTTAAGCGTTTATCAGAGTGTAACAGACAAAAAAAAACGATGCGAAAACCCATGCACATCTTCTTTCACACACTGTTGTGTTTAGCTAGCTGGTGTTTTGTGTTTGCTTTGGTCATATTTCTTGGCGGTGATGAGATTTTACAGCTCAACATCAACAAAAAAAAACTAAAGTTGCTTTAAACCAGGGATCCCCATTCAGACCATTGATCATCTGGTACTGCACAGAAGGAATAAAAACTGAAGTTTATTTTATTGCCATTTTATTGACCTTCATTGAAGCTGCTGATGGTCTGTGGTG
>MU551541.1:4234189-4256689 GCA_024362625.1 Silurus asotus | reverse complement strand
GTGTAGTCTGTTTGTTTGTTAGTAGACAGACTCTTCAAAACCTTATGTTGTGCGGTTGTGCCTTTTAAAAGCCTGTGTCTTCACTCCTCATGCCACAGGTTTGCAGAACAAAATCAGCAGCACTTAATGAACTCCCACCGAGCTAAATGGAAGCTGTTTAACTGTGCAGAACTAAATTGAGCCCAGTAGGTGTTAATTTAGCCCTGGCAAGTTCACCTGACTTTCCCCAGGCCTTTTCATTACAAACAAGTGAACGGATGCAGTATTTCTTCCATTTTCCTGTCGCTCTGCTGCTGTTCTTTCTTCTCTCCTTCCTTCTTACTCCAACGCACTAAGTGCAGATGGCTGGAGGCATCTCACACTCTCCCCCCCCCAGCCCCCCCGCCCCCTCCATCCACCCACCGAATGTTATATTTAAAAAAGCACAAGTTGATCAGGTCTTTTTCTGCTGACCAGGAGCATTTTGTCCATTTCCTCTCCCAATGGTTCTAGTAGTGGTTGGCTGATGTAGCTGCATGTGGATCCTTGCTGAAGCGCATCTCCACTCTCAGCAGGGTGACAACCCTCCCCCCCAAAGGCTCAAGCAAAAAGAAAGATTCACCATAAAGCTTTAGTTCCTCAGTCTCTCTACATTGAATTTCAGAGGCTTTTAAGCTGACTTTGAAAATGTTTTCTCATTTTCAATGCAAGTACTCCGCTGAAGCTTCAACTCAATCGGGTGCAATAAGGACTGCCAGACGGCATCCACATTAATAACCTCAATGGGCTTTTACCATCCAAAAGATCTTTCACAATTTTTGCTTTGTGACTGTAAGCGGGTATTATTCCACGCTGCCAAAGGAGAACAAAATGACAATGAATTGCACTCCGCTTTCCTGGTCGATGTGCCTTATTAGATGATGCGCCAAGAGCTTAAATATTGACTGCTGAGTCAACAGATCTATATTTAATATGGCATTTATTTACTGATTACTCTCATTCACCTGGTCTCTGATACCCAACACACATACAAAGCTTTTCAATGCTGTGATAGACCTAATTCTTACCATGATCTTAACCTTAGTAACAAAATAACTGCCTTTATTCATTTTTTAAAACTTTCATGCACAGTTTTTATTGTTTTATAATTATTTTTCAAGGCATCCAACTCTCTTGAGAGCATTTCTTTAGTTATCTAGACATAAACATATACTTACACATACACACACACACACACACACACACACACACACACAGATATATAGACACATATATACAAGGGTTCAGAATGGTAATGTAGGGAACCTGTTCTAACACACACGTTTATTTGAAAGGTTCGATAACGAGATGATGAAGCAGGTGTCACTAGATTGAGTGTGAAATTTCAGGAAAACCAGCACCTCACTGTACTTCTGAGTGTGTGACTCATTTATCGGTTGTATAACAGGGACTGCACATGTACAGCAGGTATCGCTTAGGGTGTACTCACTTTTGTTGGCAGCTATTTTGATAATAATGTCTGTATGTATAAGGGAGTTTTTCCTTGCCACAGTCACTATGGCTGCTCATCAGGGATAAATGCACAGCATTCACCTTCACTGTTTAATTCTGTAAAGCTGCTTTGAGACAATGTCTGTTGTGAAAAGCGCCATAGAAATAAACTTGACTTGGCGTATGTTGAATACTTGTTGGCTACTGTAAAATAATTGTGCTCTGTACAAGGTAGAGGCTGAAAAGTATAAAGGAATATTATATAATTACCTATGAATTTATTTATACATAATGGGGAAATAGTACATGATTCATATCCATGCATGCATATTCTTGTATGATTTATATGTTTATTTATGCACCTATTGACAGCTGGCATTACTTGATAACATAGGATATCATATTATTGTTATTTACATATTGTTTTGTTATTATGTTAACTAATGACAACGAATTGCACTTTGCTTCCATGGTCGAGCTGAAATCTTGACTGCTGAGTCAACAGATCTATATTTAATATGTCATTTATTTACCTATTACTCTCATTCACCTGGTCTCCGATACCCAACACACATACAAAGCTATTTAAGGTTGTGATCTAATTCTTACTATGATCTTATGAATCTTTTTTTCAGTTTTTAACATTTTCATGCACCATGTGTTTTTATTTTATTTTTTATTTTTTTTAGGCATCCAACATTACTGTACTTTAGTTATCGTAGCAGTGCAGCATATCGGGAGCATAACTTTAACAACCTTTTACACACAAATCCCATTTCAATCCAAATCATGTTGGGCCATACTCCAATACTTTTTACTTTTTAAATTAAAGATTTTTCTTTCCCCGAAATGAGTGAACATTATGCCCATGTCAAGAATACTACTTTGTCTTTTTCAAAAATTTTATTCTCTGTGATATTTGTACTAAACTTTCAGTCAATATTTTGGTTCTAAATATTAACTTTTTTAATTGCAGGTAAAAAATGACATTTAGGTCTAGTCTAAGTTTGCTTTTGCATTTGCATTTGCATGCATGTTAAAGAATCTGGGGACCCAGTCTGCACATGGTCTACACTGTCAGATACACTGATCACATTATGACATTATAACATATATATAATGTGAATAACACTGATTATCTCTTCATCATGGCACCTGTTATTGGTTGGGATATATTAGGCAGCAAGTGTACATTTTGTCCTCAAAGTTGATGTGGTAGAAACAGGAAAAAACGGACAAGCGTAAGGATTTGAGCGAGTTTGACCAATTTATGATGTCTAGACGACTGGGTCAGAGCATCTCCAAAACTGCAGCTCTTGTGGGATGTCCCCAGTGTGCAGTGCTCAGTGTCTATCAAAAGTGGTCCATAGAAGGAACAGTGATGAACCAGTGACAGGGTCATGGGCAACCCAGGCTCATTGATACACATGTGGAGCGAAGGCTCATGGGCTCCGATCCAACTGACGAGCTCCTGTAACCCAAATTGATGAAGAAGTAAATGCTGTTAATGCTTGATGCGACTGTTTTGGCAGCAAAAGGGGGACACAATATTATGCAGGTGGTTTGCCTGGTTGGTGTATTCCTATCAATATGTGAACAATTGGTACCCATATAAACATAAACTTACACTTACACACATATAGACAAAAGAAGAGTTTGTAAAAGTAACGTAGTGGTCCTTGGTTAAACTCTGCGTGTTTCCTGCACCTGTTCTTACACACACGTTTATTTGAAAGGTTCCATAACGAGATGATGAAGCAGATGTCACTAGATTGAGTGTGAGATTTCAGAAAAATCAGTGCCTCACTGTACTTTTGAGTGTGTGACTCATTCATCGGTTGTATAACATGGACCACCTGTGGCTGGTGAAAAGCATGGCGGGATTTTCGGCCTCCTCACTTGTACATCCGCAGAGTCTGAGCGGAGGGACTGCAGCTCTCTGCTGCCTCCCAGCGGCCGTGCGCTCCTCCCATTGTCTCATGACGCCGCGATCCGCAAGACGCGTCAGCAACGAAATCACCGCTGGTCCACGTCGTAATTTTTTACGCACGAGCACGAGCACGAGCTGCACCGTTCAGCGCACTGGATTACCGATGGCTGCATTACAACGAGAACGCGCGCCAATAACGTGTTCATGACTATTCATGCACGTCTGGGACGCATAAAGTGATGAATAAGTCATCAACGTGCTGTCCGGCTGTCGCAGAAGTGCAGACGTCACTGGGCGATGACGTCACCGAAGGCATCACCCTTCAGCCCACGCTGCTGCTCCCTCCAGTGCACGCGCATATGCAGAGGCACGGAGCTGCAGAGTTAGGAATTCATTTGTAACAAGCAGAAATCAATTCCCAAACAGCATAATATTGTCCTGGTTAGATGCACTAAGTAGTTATCTGGGTGGAAAATGAGGGGAAGCCCAGTGGGAGAGCAAAAGCTGGACAAGAGTCCACTAAGTAATGACGCCACACCAATTATAAAGAGGACAAAGCTACGTTTAGTGAATATTGATGTAACAGGATAAGAATACATTATTCTGAATTGAACAACCTGTTCTGAATAGATACGAATAAGAAGGACTGAAAAGTTGCTGTGGAATATGGTTGAGATGAGAGGGTTTACTAGGGTCCCACTGGGCACACCAAAAAAGTGCCCGGTCATGGTTCTAGTAATTTAGATTATGATATATCCATCCATTTCTACACCACCTATCCTACTCCAGGTCACGATGAACTTGGAATTTATTTTAGAGAATTTAGGAAACACAGTGATGAACACCCTGAACAGAATCACATACTCACACACCCATTCACAGTGTACAAACAATTTGGGAATTGTCTGTCTTTGGATTGGGTGGGGCAATCCTGCATACCCAGACTAAACCCTTGAAGCAAGTTGAGACCATGTAAAAAACACGGGTAGGATTTACCCCTGAAACTCCTGGAGGTATATGGCAATTGTGTTAAATACTAAGAATTACACCATGTGTTTGTTTGTGTTTATAGAAAACAAATCAATGTGCTAATTCATACATTAAACATATTTACCTCAATGTAGTTTAAAAGAAATGTGCTCACCGTGTAATTGATTGTGAAGTTCAGAAGAGGGGCGATAGCATTTACTTCTTCCCCGTGAAGTGAGATCCCCTGGCTCTAAATGTTTTGGTGGGGTCATGTGCTACTTTTCACTCTCGCTGGTTGGTAGTTGTTATATAATAGGGGAAAAGATTGCTTATAGTTATAAAAAGGCAAGTAAGTAAATATGGGAGATGATGAGGAATATCATTGGCAGTAACAAAAAGAAACAGTAACCTGAGGAACAGGATTGAAAACAGTCCCAAGCACATCTGTATTTGAAATTACCATGAATTATTAATGGAGGAAGCATAACTCACATATCTTTAGGCCACACCCACTTTAGTTGGAAATTCAGACCCAGATGTAGATCTTTGAAGCAGGTATGCATGTATAAACTGTACACAAAGTGTCATCGCTACATCTTTACTTTGTTACAGAACATCAGACTACAGAATAAGGGGGCAACAAAATAACATTACTGACCTCGCCTCATAGTCGCTCTATAGTTTCTAATACTCCAAGACTCATGAATATAAAATGGTTTAATAGGCATCAGGTATTCCCTTAAGGTAGAAGAATTAGGGCGAGTTAACCAGGATGAAATCAAACAGGGCCACGATGCAATCACACACAGCATTTTGGTTTGTGCTTGCAATATCTAATAAGGACCTAAAACCACAAATTAACCTCGTAAATTTGTATACAAAAATGTATTGAGATTATACACCATTTCTGAGTTTAGTGGCAGGAGACAATTGGCTATACAAGTCTTCACAGTGTCATGACATGGCTTCAGTCTTTTGAATTCTGATGTGACAAGTCATCTGTGTGAGATTTACCTATATGTGATACTCAAGTCCAAAGACAGTCATGGGGGACCAGTTCCCAAAAAAGCATCAATCCTCTCTAACATACACTGTGTAATTATGAGAATGATAAATGCAAGTCTGGACTGATCAAGTGGCTCATGGTAACTTTATCTGAGGATAGTATATCATAGAATATAAAGGCAAAAATAAACACTCCTGTTTACAGTCAGAAACATATGCATGTGTATTGCCAAATAGCACTGATGAACAAGGTCTTGTACCCTGGAATATTGTTTGAAAACCTCCTGATCTCAGCCAGAACAATAAATATGGATTGTGGATGGGTCTTCCAGCATGACAACGATCCAAAACATAAGGCCAAGGTAACAAAGGAGTGGCTCAAGAAGAAGCACATGAAGATCCTGGACTTGCCTAGCCAGTCTTTGGACCTTAATCCCATTAAAAATCTGAGGAAGGAGTTAAACATTTGAGTCGCCAAGTAAAGGCCTTGAAACCTTCAGGATTTGAAAAGTACCTGTAAAAAAGAGTGGACCAAAATCCCCCCTTAGATGTGTGCAAACCTCGTGACCAACAACAAGAAATGTGTCACCTCTGTGCTTTCTCTACCAAGTACTAAGTCACTTAATCAAATAAAAAAATTAATTTATAACCTTTTTGTTGATATTCTGTCTCTCTCTGTTAAAATAAAATAAACCTACCTTAACAATTCTAGATCTCTTTGTTAAGAATTATTTCCCCCACTGTATAAAGTCTATTTACTGCATGTAACAAAGCCTTTTACTGTTGCCTCCTTATTATATCTGATCATGTAGCTGTATAATCATTCACTTTTCACCCACAATCCACAATCAGATGATATATGCAGAAGAATAATTCTGCTATTGAGATGCTGGTTACCATGAGAACATGCTTGCTGTGCTGAGACACTCATCTGTTGAATGACTAGTGATTCATTTCAAAGTCATGGGGACGTTTCGAAAAGCACTAGGGAGGCCTATGAAATGCATGTAAACATGAACATAATGCATTATTTCTTTAACTGAAGGCTGTTTTAAATCACCCAGCACCAAAACAGTAGTTTTCTGCTGTAGAAATGAAAAAGATTGGAAGTCCTGTAGAGTGTATTGATAAAACATTAATATGATAAATCATTGCATTGGCAAACAACTGCAAACTATAACCAGCTTCCATGCACTGCTTTATAAGTTAATGACAGACGTATATGTGATCATACATACACCAAATCTTTCTCCCACTCCTTAACCCTTCCCCCTGTGTCTCTCTGAGGAGCAGGAAGGCAAGCAGGAGAAAGACAGTATTGAGCCAATCAGCAGAGCCTCATGACCATAGATTTCGGTGGATCGGGAAGACATTATTAACGGCATCGCCTTAAATAAATTGAAATCAATAGGCTGTCTCATTGAACTTACACTACAGGCTAGTGAATTTTTTTACCGTAACCTTTTAAAAGGAAGTCAACAACATACAGTCATCCAAATAGTCGTACTTTACATATTTATAGCCTAGCAGCTTAGCATAGCATGTGATTGCATACTAATTTGTAATATTGACCATGTAAAGTGCTTTGCAAAAAAGATATGATTTTTCTTAAGACATGCACCATGGAAGAAGTACGAAATACAAGAAAATTTTGTTATAAATTATTTTATAAAATATTAAATTTTACTCAAGTTATTGCTTTTGTTATACTGTATACTGTTTCATTGCCCATTGTATTTAATGTAGAAAATTTCAACAATTCATGAAATGTCCAGTCTTTCATAGTTTAAACAATGGGACAGGATAATATATATATATTCTTTCAGAACAGATATAAGGAAGCTATTGGGCTTGGCACACTGCCATTGTGTAGGCAATCTCTGGTGGCATGTGGTAACATACTGTATTTTCTACTGAGGCTTTTAAATAAGCTGTACCTGTTATCTTTTATATAGAGTATATGCAGGGATGGGGATAAAGAAATATTTTAAAATAAAATAACAAATACATCAATTTTTAATGTATTAAAATAAACTACAAAAGACATCAGCCACACTATGTATCTAAACTAAAATAAACTGGTGTATTTTTGTATTTTAAAAGTAAAAAATACTTTTACAAGGGAGCATGAAATCTCTTCACAAACCTTCCATCAATCGGCCCATTGGCTCTCTGCCTTCACCATTACACTGACTCAGTTGATTAAGTAATCAATGTATGATAGCAACAGCATTTCTTTGGCCAAGTCACGCAATAAATCTGACATATGCAACCAGTTAACAGATCAAATGTTCACATCCTTGTCCCTGTGATCTCTCAGAACCAAGGTTAGTTTTAAAATACCCAACAGTTTAATGTTTAATAGTTTGTGAATGAATCAATTGTATTGTAATTTAATTACTTGGTGTTTGGTAATGAAGGGCTATTTTGCATCAGAAACACTGACTCAATGACAAACAAATCATTTATAAGAAGACAACTGATGGTACCTTTATTCATAGCAACTAGTTTATAACTTATCAATCATTTACTTGTTAATCATAAATATAGGAAAATATTGCATGTCAGGCAGTCATTTATGCAATGGTATGCAAAATCATGATCCTACTAAACAGCTACTTTAATTAGTGTACATTATTCGGCAAACTGAAATGTATTTATCAATCATTGGAAGTCTATTTGAAAGATGGCAGCCTGCAAATTTCTTACCTTCACCACTTTCATCCATATGGATACATTTTCTGTTCTGAACAGGCACCAATTAGAGGTTGCTTTTATGATGTCATCATTTAGACTTCTGAAAATGTACTTTACAGTATTTTGAAACTACAAAAATATAAAACACTAAAGTATTTTAATACAAAATATGAGGCCATTTTCGACCCTATCAAATACAAATGACAAAAATCCTATTTTAGATTTGAAATACGTATTCGAAATAATGTATCATAAATACTGCTCATCTCAGAGTAAATGTAGCAGAATTGTGGGAAGCGCAACAAGACATAGGCTCAACAAGACTTCTTCATAGGCTCTAGCCTATGAAGAAGTCAAAAGCCATTTCATTTAATTTGCCCTGGCGTTTGGAGGAGCAAAAATATGGCAGATAAATACAGCAAATGTGGAAAAGAAGAGAAAGTGGTTGTCTTGCCCAGGCACATGGTTTTGGAGAATGAGATGAAGGACTAAACTGCAGTTCTTTGTATTTTAGATTTAAAAATAGCCTCAGCTAACTTCGAGTAATAAATCATTGACTACACCTTGAGGATGCTGGCAGGTGCAACAGCCCAAAGGGAAATGTGAAAGTAGTTATATATAAAAGAATCAGATACATTCTTGATTCTGTGCACCTCTGGAAAGGTGGAATTAATTCGACTTCAAGATGGAGTTTTATCTTCTCTTCTGATTATGCGCTCATAAAATTTTCCACAAGCCATATTTTGCTCTGCAGAAAGTATGACTTTACCTCAAATTAAAGGTTTGGCTTGAAGCTGCTGGGCATTGTGGAGCTGGATTTATGCCTTTTAGAATAACATGATTGAGAATAAAAAGGAGCCTTTCATGACCAATGGACTTGAAACCATCACACACAAACCTCTTCTAATCTTCTCTTCCTCTTGTAATCATTATTATCATCCACAACTAAATCTTCAAATCCTAAGAAGCTAAACTGACTAACTTTGTTGTTGTTTTTTCCCCTTTTCCCATCACTCTTGTCATCACTCACCTATTCTACCTATTATTTTTCCACATTGCTATTATCTATCTCTCTAAGCAATGCTTGTTCCACAAATACACCAGATCTATTTTTACCCTCTGTGGCCCTGTTGTCGCCCACGGATGGCTAATATGATATGATGGGCTCCTGTCATTTGGAGGACCTTCGTGCTAAAGTAGCATGGCCATGTCGCAATCTTTAGCTAAAACTAATAGAAACCCCTCAAGGCTTTCTCTGCCATACCAAGGTTCCTGCCGAGCAAACGATACGTCCTACTGAGTCTGGGCTAAAACAGATAAGTAGCCGGAACCACAGCACATCATACTGGAGTGCTATCAGTATCAAAGCCTAGAGGTCCACTGATGACTAATATGAGAAAATGAGGGTTGAATATATCTCTATAATATATGCTAAGTAAAGATCTAATCAACACAGAGTTTAACAACACGACACTGTTGATTCTTTGAAATTGTTTTCCACAAAAGCACTGCATGTGCATAAGCTCCTGCTGCTAGACATGCATATTTACACTTAGTGTGTATTAATGCACTCATTGTCTCTATAGTAACAAGTTGTACAGGGGCATGAATGACAGCTGCTTCACATTATCAATAACAATTTGTCTGGTTTGCTATTGTTGAGCTTGATTTTTTTTTTTATTGAAGCAAAAAAGCAAAAAATAAATTGACCATTTTACAAATATATATAAAAAATATTTATACATGCAATAGACAAAAGTATTGGGACACCTGACTTGATATATGGTTCTTCTCCAAACAATTTATCCTAGCTAGCATGGTTTCTTTTTTCTCTCTTTTTTTTTAAATAAACCTAATTTGTTGTTAGGTTGCTCAGGAATTGCCTAAAGGCAACTTCATATCACATAGAAGAAAAAACAGCAAATTGTGCTCTGGCAAGAGGAAAAGAAACGAGTTAAAAAAACACCTACTATTGTGATAATGTCCACTTTGCCATTTCTGAGTGGTATGAAAAAAAAATAATTGGATAAATGGCAGCTTATGTGATAAACGATAGACCGAAATAAAGGCATATAGTGAAAAAGCACTGACGGACAGATAAAGAGCACAAAAGTTGTGTAAATCTTTAGGCTGTAACTAATACAAGGCTTACTGTATGTCATTCTGATTTTCAGTATAGGTTTGAGGGATTCAGCTTTTATAAAGCTTGAGGATTATATCATTGTTACTGACAGCTTCAATGTGTGTGAGATAGAAAAGGTTAAAATAATTACATCCTTTGATCTGAGCATGTGCATGCAACATTTCACAAACCCATAACCATAAATGTCACTGATAATCAATAACAGTTTAGACAGTCATCATGTGTCCTTACTATGAACTTGCTTTCAATTGATGCCCAGGGATATCGGGAAGACATGAAGCAATGTACAGATAGACCTGCCTCATTATATAGTCCTATTATCCTCACCCTAGCTAGCATAGTCAAGCAACTGGTTGATATAAATACATATTCTTATTCTAAACACACACATAGGAAAGCCTCTGCACAGTTACACACACTGCTGACAAGAGAGTTCCTCTGCTGGCAGAGTGTCAGTAGGATTTGCCTGTTGAATTTATGGAAGGAAATAAGCCCTCTTGGCTGAAAGCACAATTGCAGTGTATTCATCAATGCAGACAATCAAAGAGTTAAACTGACAAGCGCTTCATTAGCCAGAACATGTGACCACAAACCGCACACAACAGCTGCCTCCTTATCAGATTTGAGCCTTATTCTATTAAGATAGACAAGTGGTTCATATAGGCACATGAGGATAGTGCCTTTAAAACAAATTAAATTATTTCGGTAAAATAAAATCAATTTATTTTTTTTTATTAAGAAGTTTACATTTGTTAGTCCCCAAGTGGGTAATACAGATGTGCGTGTTTTACATTTAATAATTAATTCTCAATATATGATCTACCTAACTGTTCTACTTATTTAAGCATATTTTAACAAATGTGTTCATTCCTTCCATCCTTCATTCATTCACTCCCTCGATATGCAGATTTATCAGGATTTTCCCCTTTTAAGAGAAATTCTTGAAGCTGAAAATAAAACACTAAATAATCTATAGCGCTGGGATTAGCTGCTAACCAAGACGTGGCTAGTGGCTAACGCTAGTGCTAGTTCTATGCATTTAAGGTTCAAGATTTTTCTTTCTTTCTTTTTTTTTACTTTTCTTTTTACTGAAAGTTATATCCTGTATATAACTATGTTTGTGGTCTTACTTTTTTTTTATTTATCATGCTAGCCAGGAAGTGGTTAACGCTAGGGATTTTTTTAGCTTTTTCATGCATTGGCAAAACAAATTTTATTTCCGGTATGGAGTAAATCAACACAGGAACACCGTGCTCTATAAAATCTAGTTTCTTTTTTATACCCCTGGCATGTTTGTGAATGTTTTCAAGTAAAAAAAATTTTTTTATTTTTAATTATTTATAGGTTCCAGGAAGTGGTTAACGCTAGGGATTTTTTAGCTTTTTCATGCATTGGCAAAACAAATTTTATTTCTGGTATGGAGTAAATCACCACAGGAACACCGTGCTCTATAAAATCTAGTTTCTTTTTTTATACCCCTGGCATGTTTGTGTATGTTTTCAAGCAAAATTTATTTTTTTATTTTTAATCATTTATAGGTTCCTGAGAAAACTCAGATTGTAACTATGTTCTACACCTAAAACCCAGTACCAGAAAATTTCGGTACGAATATGTGTACCTTTTCACACCTATAATATACAGTAGGTAACATAAGCATAGAGTGATGTATAAGAGTGGACGAAGGTGCACACAGATGGACTATGTTTTATGCAGAAGATGCAACCTGAAAAAGTTTGGAGACTGTAAGGTGTTGACAGGGGACAGTGTTGCTAGACAGCATCGAATGGTGATCTGTAGGATGGTTTTGGAGGTGAAGAAGAAGAAGAGGAGAGTGAGGACTGAAAGAAAAAGAAGATGGTGGAAACTGAAGGAGGAAGACTGTAGTATGAGATCCAGGGAAGAGGTCAGACAGGGGTTCGGTGGTGGTGAAGAGGTGCTGGATGATTGGGCAGCTACTGCAGAAGTAGTTACGGAGACAGCTAGAAAAGTACTTGGTGTGACATCTGAAAATAGAAAGGAAGACAAAGAGACATGGTGGTGGAATGAGGAAGTGCAGTAGAGCATAAGGAGAAGGAGGTTGGCAAAACAGAATTGGGATCAACAGAGTGGTGAGAAAAGTAGGCAGGAGTACAAGGAGATGCGGCAACAGGTAAAGAGGGATGTGGCGAAAGCCAAGGCAAAGGCATATCAGGAGCTGTATGAGAAGTTGGACACTAAGGAAGGAGAAAAGGATTCGTACCGATTGGCCAGGCAGAGGGACCGAGCTGGGAAGGATGTGCTGCAAGTTGGAAATGTGTTGACTAGTGAGGAGAGTGTATTGAGAGGATGGAGTGAATATTTTGAGCCACTGATTAATGAGGAAAATGAGAGAAAGAGAAGGTTGGATGGTGTGGAAATGGTGAAGCAGGAGGAAGTGAGTGCAGCAATTAACAGGATGAACAGTGAAAAGTCAGTAGGACCCAATGACATACTGGTAGAGATGTTTAGCAGAGATGGCAGTGGAGTTTTTAACAAGATTGTTTAACAGGACTTTGGACGGTGAAAGGATGCCTAAGAAATAAAGAAGGAGTGTGCTGGTTCCGATCTTTAAGAATAAGGGAGATGTGCAGACCTGCAGTAACTAAAGGGAAATAAAGTTGATCAGTCACAGCATGAAGTTATAGGAAAGAGTAGTGGAAGTCAGGCTGAGAGAAGATGTGACCATATGTGAGCTACAGTATGGGTAAATGCAGAGGAAGAGCACCACAGATGGATTATTTGCTTTGAGAATGTTGATAGAGAAGTATAGAGAAGGTCAGAAGGAGTTGCATTGTGTGTTTGTAGAGTTAGAGAAAACGTACGACAGGGTGCCAAGAGATGAGTTGTGGTATTGTATGAAGAAGTCAGGTGTGTCATAGAAGTATGTGAGGGTGGTGCAGGACAGCAGTGAAGTGTGCAGTAGGAACGAAAGTCTGGTTTTAGGTGGAGGTTGGATTGCATCATGAATCGGCTCTGAGCCCTTTCCTGTTTGCAGTGGTGATGGACAGGTTGATGGACGAGGTCAGACAGGAGTCTCTGTGGACCATGATATTTGCGTCTGATATTGTTATTTGTGGTAAGAGTGGGGAGCAGGTTGAGAAGAGCCTGGAGAGGTGGAGACATGCACTGGAGAGAAGGGGGGAAGGGGAAGAAAAGTCAGTAGGAGTAAGACAGAGTACATGTGTGTGAATGAGATGGAGGGCAGTGGAGTGGTGCAGTTGCAGGGAGAAGAGCTTCAGAAGGTGGAGTTCAGGTACCTGGGATCAACGGTGCAAAGTAATGGAGAATGTTAGAGAAGTGAAGAAAAGAGTGCAGGCAGGGTGGAGTGGGTCCAGAAGAGTGACAGCAGTGATCTGTGATCGAAGGATATCTGCAAGAGTGAAAGGGAAAGTGTATAGGACTGTGGTGAGTCCTGCGATGTTGTATGGTTTAGAGACAGTAGCATTGAGTAAAAGACAGGAGATGAAGCTGGATGTAGCAGAGCTGAAGATGTTGAGGTTTCCGTTGGGAGTGACGAGGATGGACAGGACTAGAAACGAGTTTATTAGAGGGACAGTGCATGTAGAACCTTTTGGATACAAGGTGAGGGAGGTGAGATTGAGATGGTTTGGACATGTGCAGAGAAGAGACAAGGGGTATATCGGTGGGAGAATGCCGAGGATGGAGCTACCAGGAGAGAGGAAAAGAGAAAGGCCACAGAGGAGGTTTATGGATTTAAGGTTTGGTTTAAAGTTAATGGGATTCAAGTCAGGTGATTGGCTTGACCATTTTAGCAGCTTTATTTTCTTTCTCTGAAACTAATGGAGTTTCCTTGGCTGTGTGTTTGGGATCATTGTCTTGCTGAAATGTCCACCCTCGTTTCATCTTCATCATCCTGGTAGATGGCAGCAGATTTTTATCAAGAATGTCTCAGTCCATTTGTGCCATTTAGACTTTACTGTTGGTATGGCGTTTTTGATGTTCAGTGCCATTTGTCCTCCAAACATGGTGTGTATTATGGCATTCAATTAGTTAAATTCTGTTCCCATCTGACCAGACAATATTCTCCCAGTATTTCACAGGTTTGTGCAAATTTTGTGCAGCAAACTTTAAACGTGTTTTAACATGCTTTTTCTTCAGAAATGGAGTCTTGCATGGTGAGCGTGCACACAGGCCATTGAGGTTGAATGCATTACTTATTGTTTTATTTTAAACATTTGTACCTGCTTTCTGAAGCTCTCCACAGGTGGTTCTTGGCTCTTGGACAACTCTTCTGCTATTCTTTTGACTCCTCTGTCCACCTTGCGAGCAGCACCTGGTCATGGCCAGTTTGTGGTGAAATTATGTTCTTTCCTCTTCTGGATAATGGCCTCATCACTGCTCACTGGCACATTCAAAAGTTTAGAAATCCTTTTGTAACCAATGCCATCAGTATTTTTTGCAACAATAAGGTTATAAAGGTCTTGAGAGAGCTCTCTGCTTTTACCCATCATGAGATGTTTCTTGTGTGACACCTTGGTAATGAGACACCTTTATACAGGCAATTAGTTGGGACAGAACCAGCTGATATTAATTTGCACTGTCAAGGGGCAGGATTGCTTTGTAATTACTGATAGATTTCAGCTGGTGTCTTGGCTTTCTATGCCTTTTTTCACCTTCTTTTCTTCATGTGTTTAATTCTTTCTCCTGTGTCATTTCACAATTATTACACATTGTTTCATTTATGGGCATGTGTGGTTTGATTCCTTTGTACTAACATCTGGTAAAAATTTCATGTCAATAGCACCTTTAGAAATATATTTATTGAGAAAAATGGTGACGTATTCAATACTTATTGTGTGTGTGTGTGTGTGTGTGTGTGTGTGTGTGTGTGTGTGTGTGTTTTACCAGAGTAGTATGGAGACGGATGATCCGCTGTGGCGACCCCTAATAGGAGCATCCTGTTACTATGCTAATATCTATTTAATACTATTCTAATATCATTCAGAAACTGAAAATCTCATTGGTTTTAGTTTAGACAGAATGGTGCGAGAAATAACAAAAACAAAACAAAACAAAAAATATCCAGTGAGTGGTGGTGGAGACACTTACTGGAAAATATTCAAGAATTTAAGCTGCCAGGAAGTCTTATATAACTCAAATAACCACTCTTAAACCTGTGGTGAGCAGAAACACATCTCAGAATGCACAACACATCAAACCTTTAGGCAGGTGGTCTACAACAGCAGAGGACCACAATGAGCTGCACTCCTATTAGCCTAAAAAATGAATTCTGAGGCTACACTGTGTTCAGGCTCATGAAAGCTGGAAAGATAAGGATTACATCATCACCTGCTCTTATTCCAATCTTAAAATGTAAAGATTGTAATGTTTTTAAAGATATAAAGCAATTGCTGTACAAAAAAGTCTGTATAAAGGAAGTTAATGCAGACATCAAACATTTAATTCCACATGAGAAGCTTAAATGCCAATAAATCAACAAGTGCATAATAATGAGTGTGTAAAAGCTGTACTGTCTCTGTGAGCGAAATAGTGCAACATTTTAGTGCTTAGTTACTGCATTAATGTATTTATATAAGAATGTAACTGCATGTATTATTCAAAATGTATATATTATAAAACCCAGTGGGGGGTTTCTTAAACAAAGTGCAGAAAACGATGCAGAACTCGTCTTAAATATAGAGTGCTTTAAAACTGTACTGAAAAGGATTTTCTCTGTTTTTGTTCACTGCAGCCTTCATTCACGCACTGAAGCATGACATCGGAGTGTCTGAGGAAGTAACAACCATCTGAGAGTGAAACTAAGCATTCAGTAAGACAAATCAGCCTGTAATTGAACTTATTTATAGAGATTGGAGTGGAGAATATGCACTACTATATGCACTTAAAACCTCAGGTTAATGCAAGCGTATGTTTAGCATAGCGAGCATTACTAGCAGAAATACAGAAGAAAGGGAAGACAGGGATAATGGGAGTTTAAGTCCCATGATGTGCAATGAAATGTCTTTATCAACAAAAAAACCCTTCCTTATGGTTTAAAGGGTCGTGCAATGTAAACTGTACAAGACAATTTTCATGAGAAAGTCTCATGTCAGGACCTTTTTGTCGAAGCCTTCCTGTTGAGGATGACAGTCCTCAGATCTGTAACCTCATGAGGCTTTGACGCAAAGCGTCGCGGAGGATTTCTCACAGGGGGAGAGGACATATACCTCGCTCAGGGACTGAGTATTGGCAGCTTGGCCGGGTTGGGATTTGACTTCACAACCTTTTGAGCAGAAGTCCAATATCTTAACCACTAAACTTTCAATAAATCACTACATCACTTGAGCTTTAACCAGCACCTACTCATGATTAATGTATTCATTTCTGTCATTATCCAGAACAAGTTGCATTTATCTTATTTATACAACTAAGCAGCTATGGGATTAAGGGCCTTGCTCAGGGGCCCAGGAGTGGCACTTTGGTGTAGCCAGGATTTGAACGCACAGCCTTTAGAACCAAAGTTCAATACCTTAACCATTAAGCTACCACTTAACAAGTTTACTCACACAATTTCTTTTAGTAACTGCTTTATGCTGATCAGGGTTGTGGTGAATTTGGAGCAAATTCAGATAACACAATTTATAATATGACAATGAAACTTTGAATAGAACATTAAAATAGGTCTATGAACACATTCATGAAATGTAACATTATAATAGTAAACAAAAATCTATATAAATTTTTCCACCTAGAAATTGAAAACTACAGTTTAAATGACAATTTATTGATACACAAAGTGAAATAGATTTCAGTTGACTTCTTATCCATTACTTCTAATACAGTGGGATGAAATCTTGTCTCCAAGATTATGGTATTACACAACAGACCCACAGATCTCATGGGTCTTGGTGCCCACAGGGGTCTATGAATCATAACTAGGGTTTTTTTCCATCGAAATCCCAATCCATCATTACCATGATTTAGTAGTTCAAGTCATATTAACTCATAAAAAGGAATAGTATTTAATGTTTTTACAACATAGTTACCATTTTAATAAAAACAGGGGTGTTTTAAAATAAAACGCTTTAAAAACAGACATATATTTTGAATATTGACATAGTGAATCTGTTATTTTATTCATTGATGTAGGATCCTAAAATAAATCTGAACAGTCTGTGGAATGCCTTCACAGTAAACGGAGTCCTTGACTGTGTGACAGTCTTTGAAAACAGACAATACAGAGTCTGTGCCCACTGAAGTAGACCACGTAAGATACCAAGTAAAATAACAAAATACTGGGCGTGACATACAGACTACACATAAAGAGAAGCTTTTATTTAGATATAAGCAAGCACAAGGTGCAATATGGGTATGCATGCCTACATCTCTTTGAAATAGATTTCAGTTGACTTCTTATCCATTACTTCTAATACAGTGGGATGAAATCTTGTCTCCAAGATTATGGTATTACACAACAGACCCACAGATCTCATGGGTCTTGGTGCCCACAGGGGTCTATGAATCATAACTAGGGTTTTTTTGCATCGAAATCCCAATCCATCATTACCATGCACAAGGTGCAATATGGGTATGCATGCCTACATCGCTTAGTTAGATTTACATTCAGCATTCGGCATTCAGTGCCGTGTGTGTGTGTGTGTGTGTGTGTGTGTGTGTGTGTGTGTGTGTGTGTGTGTGTGTGTGTGTGTGTGTGCAGCTTTAGTGTTGTGTAACTGTGGTGTCACATGCATATTTGAATGTACAGCGCAGGAGGTGATGTAATAGGTTTACCCACAGTGCCGTGCGGGGAAGATGAATGGAGGAGTTTGAGCGAGGGGGATTGGCGGGAGCTTCATCAATGAACCGGCGCCCAGGCTCATTGTCATTCTGATCAGGTTGTGTGATTCATAACAGCAGCCGCCAGGGAGAAAGCAATAAAACAGCATTCCTGTAGACAGCTCAATGCAATGTCTCACTGTCCCTGTCTTCCCCTATTTTCTCTCACTCTCACTTGCTCATCTTTTCCTTCCTTCTCTTACGATTTTTCCTGCCATATCTACTCGTTTTTTTTCTCTCTTTCATCTATCCTTCACTCTTTCCTTCCATCTGCATTCCCCCCCCCCACACTTTCTCTCTGCCTCTTATTTTCACTTTCCTCCTTATGTGTTTCATATTTCCTATAAGCTTTCACAACAAAGTTCATCAGTATTCTATTCAGTACGTAAGTAACAACCTGGGACTCTAATGATTCCTCAGTATTTTCACAATTTGCATTATTTATAGAAACCTCAACAAACTATAAAACTATGATGAATTGACATTAAATGAATGAGCATGAAAACGTTGGTGAGGAGAGATGGTAGCTCAGTAGTTAAGGCTCTGGGCTACTCACCGGAAGGTTGGCGGTTCAAGCCTCAGTAGAGGCCAAGCCGCTGTTCTTAGGGCCCTTGGTCCTCTGAGATGCTGTAGCATGGCTGACTCGGACCTCAGCTTCCTCTGGGATTTTTGGTGGGAAATGTGACAAAATTTCCCTATTAGATCCATATAGTATTTCAAAATAAAATTTAAAATACGTATCACCTAGATGAGATCTGGTTCCTCTTAAGGTTCCTCTTCCTTATACAATCTTAGGGAGCTTTTACATGCCACTGTTGACACTGGCTCACTCAGTAGGGATAAACTTATAGGCACTAAACTTGTACATTCAAAATGTATAACCTCTTTAGAGTATCTTTGTAAAGCTGCATTGGGACAATGTCCATTGTTAAAAGTGATTTACAAATAAAACTGAATTGAATCGAAAACCTTGTGATACTGTTCAGATGAAAATATCTCTATTCAGACATACACATTCATAAACTCATCCATTCGTTAGAAGTGATTGTTTTATATTAGCCAGGATCTTTTTTCCTGGGAATACTCGAGTCAGAGGTGAAAGGACTCCCTAATTACTGTGGAATCTGGTATACGAGGCCACTGGTGGTATACATCTTTACTATCTCCTGGAAATGTGTATGTATTGTACCTTCAGAAATGTCTTTAGGGACATAATTGGAGCACTTCCTCCACTGTTCTAATTAAAAGTTCCAGACTAAACATAAAAAAACATTACAAGTGCGAAGAAAACACACAAAAAACTCACACCTGCCACATTTTCAGCCAGAACAATTCAGTTCTCGTATAAATACATGAGAGCCAAGCTGTTGCGTCATAAAACATGGAGTCACCGAGACAAAAACAGATGGGGAAAGACAACATTTAAGGCACGGCGCCAACTAGCTGGCACTGTAGCAGGATGGAGCAGTCATTAATGAAATGTCACAGGAAGCGTAGACATCTGGGATTGAAAAAAGTGAGACAAGCGTCAATGGACCATCGGTATGTGCAATTATTGAAACATAAGGCGCAGCATGTGGAGGTGTTAAATATGGCTATGAGAGGGCATCTTGGCATCAGGGTGTGTATGACCTGTACATTATATTATATAAATAATATATAGACAATAATGTTGGATGTGAACAGATCCCAATGTGTTAATGTTAAAAAAATAACATCCTAGTGTGTAAATGCAAAGGATTTGCCTGGTGTTGAGCTTCTGGTGGGGTTTTTATGATGAATATTTTGGTGTGCGTGTGATTCACAAAACTCGATCATGACTGTAGTGAAGCCGCTTGACGTCAAAGCGGGAGAATCGTGGGTGGGGCGTGCGGAGGAAGGGGGCGGGGCCATATCAAAGCCAGGCAGCGGCGCGGCTCAGCTTCACGCTTTGATAGCGATGCTGAGTGAGGAGCGGCTGCTGCGCCTCTGCCCAGGGTTCCTCCTGAGAAGTGCCACGATTGCACTGGAACAATATGGAAAGCACAGGATAAGGACCTGATGATTTTTTTTGTCCTCCCTCACGCCTCTCCTCTCTGTCCTGTGTCCTCTACCTCCGTGTTTGTGTCGTATGAGGAGAAGCGCGTGCTGAGAGGGAAACACACTGCAGCTTCATGGCACTAAGGTACGACGTGATGGGATGATATGTGATGCGATGTGATGTGATGTGATGTGATGCTTCACCTTTGCATGCTTTTCTCTGGCGTCTTTAAGGAACATCTGCGCCTTAATGACTCTCCTTTATCTCATTTAAATGCCTAATGCTTTAAATCGAGGTTTGACCTCCGGACAGTCTTTGCTTGTCTCTCTTTTATTGGAGATTTTTTTTTTAAGGTTTAGATCCACACCGCGCGTGTGACTGGGGAATCAAAATTTATGAATGAAGCGAGTTCTGGGCTGCGCGCGATTTCAGATTGTGGAGGCGCAATGCACGACGCCTGCACAGGAGACCCGGTTTATTTTTAGACGATTTCTAAAAATAGGAGCCAAGCGAACGGAGCATATCTGGAAGACCTGCTCAAGGTCTTGACGCACATTTAAGACAAATGATCACGACACACAAAAAAAAAAACGATCTTGACCTCTAAAATGATGTCATTTCAATACCGGGAGAAACGAGGTGGTTGCTTGCAGAAGGGTGGAGGTCGCTTTGTGTGCCACTGATAGGTCATGATGAGATGATTCACAATATATATATATATATATTATTATAGTTCATGATAATGATGATGATAGTGATCATGATATTTACATGAGTTCTAGTCTTTTAATACACTGATAGGTCATGATGAGATGATTCACAATATATATATATATATATATATATGCATATATATATACATATTATTATAGTTCATGATAATGATGATGATAGTGATCATGATATTTACATGAGTTCTAGTCTTTTAATATCTGTGAGATGGACCCCATCATTTTGGTGATATTTGAAGGTTGTCTTTAACAAGTCATTCTGATATGTTCCTTTTTTCCTCTCATTTTCTTACAATTGTATCTTTCTTTCTCTTTCTCTCTCTCTCGCCCTCTCTCTCTCACTCTCTCTCTCGCTCTCAGCTATGATTCACTCTCTTGCAGCAGCAATGAGCAACCAACTTCAAAACACCTCCTCTCTGAACACGGCCGGAGTGTGGAATTTCCAGGACGCACACAACTCGTCGTCTGTCCACACTGCAGACCTGCAGCCCCTCGCCGTTAGCCCTTGGGACATTGCACTGTGTGTGACTGGGACTCTCATTTCCTGCGAGAATGCGATTGTGATCGCCATCCTGTTCTACACTCCCACCCTGCGGGCACCCATGTTCGTTCTGATAGGGAGCCTAGCTTTTGCGGACCTGCTCGCGGGCCTCGGCTTGATTTTGAACTTTATCTTCATCTACATGTTCAACACCGAGTTTGTGACACTGGTGTCAGTCGGGCTGCTTATTGCTGCTTTCTCTGCCTCTGTACTAAACATCCTGGCTATCACGGTGGACCGCTACCTGTCTCTCTACAACGCACTAACCTACAACACGGAACGCACGGTGACTTTCACCTACGTGATGGTGGTGTTCATCTGGCTTGTGTGCATCACGCTCGGGCTGCTGCCCATGCTCGGGTGGAACTGTCTCCAGGACGAGGTCCATTGCAGTGTTTGTCGCCCGGTCACCAAGAACAATGCTGTGGTCCTTGCAGTGACTTTTCTGCTCGTGTTCGCGCTCATGATGCAGCTCTACCTGCAGATCTGTAAGATCGCCTTCCGTCACGCACAACAGATTGCCGTGCAGCACCAGTTCATGGCTATTTCCACCACTAAAGGGGTCTCGACACTTTCTGCCATTCTGTGCACTTTCGCCGCATGCTGGATGCCCTTTGCCATGTATTCAATTGTTGCGGATTCTAGCTACCCAATGATCTACACATACGCCACAGTACTGCCAGCAACATGCAACTCAGTCATAAACCCCATCATTTATGCCTTCAGAAACCCAGACATTCAGAAATCCCTGTGGCTAGCCTGCTGCGGATGTGTCCCTGCCAATTTCTCCCAAAGGCCAAGGACATCGAGTGACGTATAGGTCAGATCGTATGATCATATCCTCTTTCACTTTCATAGCAGGTGATGGAATTTGCACCCCACCCCCCAAAAATAAATTAAGGAAAAAAACCAAGAAAACAAAAAGTACATATTTGATCATGTTGTGGTTAAAACTGGGGTAAAATATATCAAAGAACTTTACTACATTTGGGGCTCAATGTCTAATGTAGTATAAAGCATTGTTTTTAGTGCATTGTATTTTTTTATATCTAGACAGTAGTTAACAAATGCGCACAATACGAATAGAAAAGCAAAATTGCAAAGTTTAAAAAGGACGAATCCTTTCTATCATAAATCAAAGGCCTACATTTTGGCACCTTAAACACACAACTAGCCATA
>MU551541.1:4208039-4229311 GCA_024362625.1 Silurus asotus | reverse complement strand
CCTGTTGCTGAGAAACATGGAGTTTGAGCTCCCTCCAAAGATTCTCTATTGGGTTTAGGTCTGGAGACTGGCTAGGTCATGCCAGAACCTTGATATGCTTCTTACAGAGCCACTCCTTGGTTATCCTGGCTGTGTGCTTCGGGTCATTGTCATGTTGGAAGACCCAGCCTCGGCCCATCTTCAATGCTCTAACTGAGGGAAGGAGGTTGTTCCCCAAAATCTTGCAATACATGGCCCCGGTCATCCTCTCCTTAATACAGTGCAGTCGCCCTGTCCCATGTGCAGAAAAACACCCCCAAAGCATGATGCTACGACCCCCATGCTTCACAGTAGGGATGGTGTTCTTGGGATGTACTCATCATTCTTCTTCCTCCAAACACGTTTAGTGGAATTATGACCCAAAAGTTCTATTTTGGTCTCATCTGACCACATGACTTTCTCCCATGACTCCTCTGGATCATCCAAATGGTCATTGGCAAACTTAAGACGTGCCTGGACATGTGCTGGTTTAAGCAGGGGAACCCTCCGTGCCATGCATGATTTTAAACCATGACGTCTTATTGTATTGCCAACAGTAACCTTGGAAACGGTGGTCCCAGCTCTTTTAGGTCATTGACCAGCTCCTAGCTGATAGACAGGTGTTCAAATACTTATTTGCAGCTGTATCATACAAATAAATAGTTTAAAAATCATATATTGTGATTTCTGGATTTTTTTTTTTAGATTATGTCTCTCACAGTGGACATGCACCTACGATGACAATTTCAGACCCCTCCATGATGTCTAAGTGGGAGAACTTGCAAAGTTTTCTCACTGTATATATGTATATATGTATATATATATATATAAGAAGAAGGAGAAGAAGGACAGATGCCAGTGATGCAGACCCAGCTGAAAGCGAAATGCTGTTGAATCAAGTTGTTTAATGAGTGGGCCCACTGTCTGAATTCTATTTAGACAGTGGGCTGTCATCAATGTCATTTATAACTCACTATTATAAATGAAATTATAACAGGAGATTTTTTGCTGTGAAAGTACATAACTCACAATAGACTCAAGTCATGGACACCTTTTTTATGTTGTTATTGCACTTTTCTTTTTAAAGGTGTTTCTTCAATTAAAAATTTCTCTCTTTAAAAGTACAGAGTCTTTGTTAAACAAGATGTTTTCTGTTAACTGATCATGTTTAGGCTTAGATTATGTAGTTTGCCTGCTATACATGTCCCTGTGAATGAGCTGATATAGAAATGATAAAAGAGTGCAATTCTATAAAGCTGTTATTTGAAGTAGAGCTGAAAATTTTGCAAAACTACAGTTATTGGATATAGAAATTGCAGGATTTGTGGTTTACTTTAATCATAAAACTGTGTGTGTGGTGTGTTTGTGTGCGTAAGAGAGAGAAAAATAGAGGGAGCATGAGAGAGTGAGATGTTTCCACACCCAAGCTCAGGTTGATCTTAAAAGGTCCATACATGAATAATTGAAGTGTTCCGGTTTTACATAACCTGCTCTGTGGGTAGCAATTCACCAAAACTCCTACACACTCCATCTTCAGTGCTCACGACCTCAGCATCTACCAAATCCACAGCCCTGGGCCAAAATGTGCTTTAAAACCCCGGAGACAGCTCACACCACTGCTTCACTTATGAAATGCATATGACAAGTTTTATAGCAGAGACACAGTCTGTGAGTCCCAAGTGATTCCTGTACAACCATAAAATACATATCCCCTTAATATAGATTTGTTTCATGAACAGCATTAATGTTTACCAAATGGCATTTGAATGATTCCATTCAGCTTCCGATTCCTGAGCTCTCCACCTATATTGGTGTTGGAACCCTCAATATTATCACGTGAGTTGTGAAAATATTTAAGAACAAACAGCCTCGTGGTGCCTCACAGACCCCACCCTGAGAATGGCTGCATTAGAACAGTCAGAGGTACACGTGATGAGGGCGTTCTTGCATGTTTTCATGAGTTTACTTGAGTGAAAACATACAGGTGTTCGGTTTAAAAGGGGCAGATGTAGAGGACAAGGTCGTATGGAGACAGATGATCCGCTGTGGCGACCCCTAATGGGAGCAGCCGAAAGAAGAAGACGACAGTACATAAGATTTTCTAATGTCGTTACCTCAATATTCAACTTTTTACTTTCACTCATTAAATCTTTTACACAAATATCTGTACTTTCTATTTCTTACATTTTTAACCCAGACTCATTACTTTAGTAACGTTTGCACTAGCACTGTTTGCACTTTATATAGCTTTATGTTGGGTGTTGTAGCTCTATGTTGTTTAATGTAGCACCAGAGTTCTGGAGGAATGTTGTCTCTTTTTCACTATGTACTGCGTCAGCTATACAAAATTACATATCAGCTATACAAAATCAATATTAATTCTTTTCACTGCACGCCATTTTCTGCCTATTCCTTGTCATACACCACTGGTGTATCATTTCTTGGCTCTCATGCACAACAGACGTAGGCTAGTTTATGAAGCTAACAACAAGCACGGCAGAAGACAGCAAGAAGTATGGCAAACGTGGATGAGACAGAGGGAGTCAGCGATGTAAACATGGTTTAGAACAGAGACATTCCTGATTATCATTTTTTCTCTGCTTGTGTTCTCTATGGTGGATGTTCAGCTTGGATACATTTATTAGGTAACACAATCTGAAATTCTTTTGTATTAATATATTAATATGATGTGAGGTCCAGTTACCTGCGTGACACTAAAACTGGTAGTGGGTATAATTACTTTTTACTTAAGTACATGTCAGAGCCCAAATTTCTTTACTTAAACCTGAGTAAAAAGGTTTAGCCAGTACTTCAACTTGTATCTGAGTATTTTAAAACATGAGTATCTGTACTTCTACTATAGTGAAGGATGTGTGTACTTTTGCCATCTCTGACACACAGGCCCCAAACCTCACCTTACGACATTGCTTCACCTTTAGATGTGACTGACTCACTCACACTCACTCATACACACTACTTCTATTCTGAAGTGATCATGACTGTGCCCTACTTCCTCAATGGATTCCACACTACACAACTCTAAACCATGAGCAAAAAATTTAAAGCCATTTGTCACAAAATTACACACATCCAAGTGAGATAAGCATTAAACAATTCACACTCTTTCACCAGTTTCATCTTAGTGGTTCATTTAGCCAGAGTTTATATAATTGCAAAGACAAATGCCACACCTAAATGTACTCATTCACCAAAACACTATTTCCCATTTGCAAAGAAGAAGAGGATTTAAGGAGTTGTAGACATCTGGTCTAGTGGTTAGGTTTCGCCGCTCTCACCGCTGCGGCTCGGGTTCGATCCCTGGTCAGGGAACCAACTCCAGCCACTCTTAGTGCTGGTCCCAAGCCCGGATAAATTGGGGAGGGTTGTGTTAGGAAGGGGATCCAGCGTAAAAACGTGCCAAATCAAACATGCGGATGATCTGCTGTGGCGACCACCAACGAGAGAAGCTGAAAGAAAGTTTATAGACATCATACATTTTGACTACTATGATCAAACTAATGTATAAACTGTTTTGTTCTGCTTAGTGGACTACTAAACACTCCTGGGCGAGACAAGGTCAGGGACACCACAGTCCCCCCCACATCTACCTGACTTGGACTTGACCTTCTCCAATATGTCAGCTGGTACCACAGCCATCTTTATTTGTTTATTTGACTTCTTTACAGAAGACCAGTGCAAAGAATCTCAGTAAAATGTTAATCAGGTTTTTACTTTGTAGTAACGACCTGTTTTAAATGGCCTTCAAGCTAAATGCTTCTCATCACTCGATTAAGGCTTTACAAACTGCAGCATCTACTGTTCAACTTAACTGTGAAGGAATCATGACTTCAGAGGGACCTGCACTGAGAACTGAGACACACACAGAGAAAGAGAGAGAGAGAGAGAGAGAGAGAGAGAGAGAGAGAGAGAGAGAGAGAGAGAGAGAGAGAGAAACTGAGAGAGAAAGACAGACTGATGGAGAGAGCACCACCTACTGATACGGATACACAACTTTGGACTTTTTACAGTTTTGCTCATTCATTCATTCATTTATTCAGAAAGCATTTCTGGTCAAGGTCATGGATATCATCCATAAGCATTATTACAAATTATAGGACATACTTCGTCCCCACAAAACTGAAAATCAGTACACAGACACACGCACGCACGCACACTATCGCTCTCGAGCGCCCACGCACGCGCAGTATTGATGACTCACCAGGCGTGAGATCCTCCTACACGCGGTGAAGAGACGAGAGCGCGCACGAGGCGACAGTTCGGTCCGTGCCAGAGCGCGTGCTAATCTCCTGCACCGTGGGCTCGATACTCGTTTTTATTTCCGCTCCCGATACAGATATCAACCGGCACAATGATTAAAGACACCGAGCGAAGTGAATGCATAAAGCTTTTAATGCTCTAAACAACAAACCGTGGTGAGAAAATGACCCAGAATTAAATCAGTGCACTCCTGAGAGCTCACGCGCCACAGTTTCTTGTTCACTTTTGCTGCAGGGAAACTTACACCTCTTGCGTGCAAAAGCTATCAGGATATCAGGATGAGGGTTCAATGAACACAAGTCGGAGTGCACGACATTTGTCGATTCAAATGTCTGAACAACACTAAACTGATCACACACTTACACAGGAATCTATTGTTGATCAGTTTTTGACTGGTTCGGTGCCATTTTGGGTCTGGCACATTTTCTTTTTGTCCCAGGAGTGTATTATTAACTAGATTTGGAGCTTAAAAGGGGTTTTATATGTTCTTTTTTTGTTTTTTGTTTTTTTTAAATAACCAGTAAATTATCAATCCTTTTCACAGTGGTGGATGAAGTACACAAACCATGTACTTGAGTAAAAGTAGAAATACATTAGATAAAATATTACTCCAGTAAAAGTGTCTCTTTAAACTTACACTTTAGAAAAAGTACAATATTATTTGCCTTCAAATGTACTTGGGTGTCCAATGTACTATGATTTATTATGGCTATAATTTTCCTATTTTTATTTTTGTCACAGGACTCTTCTCAGTCTATTGGAAAAGACTCTAATGTTACACTTAACACACCAATCTATTAATAGAATGATATTAATAAGTCAAACGCTGATTGATATCCATTACAATTATCATGAGCCCAAAACCTTTTTATCAACGATTTTCATTGACGGGGCAAGATAGAGTCAGGAGTTTCTTCCATCATCTATTACTCTTCCGGGATTGCTGCTATTTGCTCTTTTGCTGTTTTAGCTATTTTGTGTTTTGTGTGTTGTTTTGCACTGTCCTGTGTTGTCTTTTTGCACTGTTTGCACCAGGTCGCACACATGCACTTTATGTGGCAAGGACACCTACTAGTCCTTAGCCCCGTGTTTTCTGTTTCTGTGATGTTGTTTTATGTAGCATCAGGGTTCTGGAGGAACGTTGTTTCATCTTACTGTGTACTGCGTCAGCTATATATGGTTGAAATGACAATAAAAGCTTCTTGACTTGACTTGACTCAAAATATTCTGCCTGCTGTTGAACTGATCCAGAACTGTATGTTCCATGCTAAGTAGATACCTCCAAGCAGCAATAACAAGTTCAGATATTTGACTTGTTCAGATATTTGACTAGATATTTGAATGTAGTGAAGTTAAAGTAAAAGACTTCCCAAATGGAAATACTTCAGTAACGTACAGATACACGAAAAAGCTACAGTTTACTGTACTTACTATATAAGTGCAGTAACAGTTAACACCACTGCCTATAATAAATATTTGTTGAAATCAGCTGTGGAGAGAAGAACAGTGCTTAACAAGGCTGAAGATCATTTTGCTTTGTAGCTGCTCTCCATGCATAACTTTTCAACCATTTTATATTCCACTCTGTGTCCTTTTAACGTGAAATGTATAAATTACCTTTTCAAATCCTAATAAATGGCTAAACATTGATTGATGTATTGATCTAAATCTTCATTTTGATTTATTATCTTTGGCTCCATCTATGAAAACTCCTTACCTTCTGACTGTTTTCTCTGAAGCATGTCAATAACATTTATTATACATAATAAGCTAAGGCTTTTGGGCTTCTTCCGGTGGTGTTTAAATGGTATAAATGCAATATGATTTTGATATTCAAGGCAATAATTTGATATTGGAGCATAGTAAGCTACTGTGATATGATTCGGTTTCATAGCTTCAGATTCATTTACAACCAGCTTCGTTCTGTATCTAATAAAGACCTCATATAGGCCTATGACATCATGATAATGTAGCAAAAAAAAAAAAAGCATTTTATAGAATGGATCCTTGGGTAGATCATTTAATTTATAGAAAGGATCCTTGGGTAAATCATTAAAAAAAAAAAAAAAAACGATTTCTGATTATTGCCTTGATTCATACTTTTAGATTTTCTGATCATTGCACTCCATGACAAAAGTGATTTTAGATATAGAAGGTTAGATTGTGATTTCAACCATTTGTTGTTTTCTTCAGGTATAACGTCACATGTTGTCGATTCCTAATTAGCTGACTCAGTGCTGTCGGTAAATCCAGATATTTACATCTGGATTTAATCAGTTCTGCTGTCTGTTTATGCTGGTGCCACTTCCGTGTGTTTCAACTCTAATTATGCCATATGCCACTGGGAAGTCTTACAGAAGCACATCCCATCAGCCCTCCAGCAGCCAGGGAGAGCACCTGCATCTCTAATTAGCCATCTGAAGGAGGGAGAGAAACAGAATGTTAGGAGAATGACAGCAGTGTGTGACGATCCTAGAAGTGCGACATGCGTCAGAGGATCATTCAGGACAGACACTGAAGGAGAGAATCATGAAACCAGGGAGGACTACTCATCCCTGCCATAGGCAACATATATAATTGCCTTGTGCTGAGACAGCTGTGGCTTTAACTACTCAACTAAGTGATATTTAGTCAGTTTCTATGCACAGTTTTTCAGTCTTCTAACGCATTCATCAATGCACAGGAAATACCACAAAACAACAGATTTACTTTATGGACAAAGGTTTGTGGACAACTGACAATAAGATTTGTATGTGCTTTTTAAACATCCCATCCCACATTTAGTCTCTAATTGCTGTTATAATAACCTCCACTCTTCTGGGAAGATGTTGCACTAGATTTTGGAGTGTCCTTGTGGAGATTTGTGCCTATTCACTCTCTAAGGGTGTTTGGGTTTACTAGTTTAAGTGAAAAGAACATGTAATACTACTGTAGTCAAAGACACCATATACAATTGTGTGCTTCCAAACTTTTTAGTAATAGTTCGGGGAAGAACCACATATAGTATGAAAACTTCAAAATAAAATGTTTATGTGTATCGCACCTTCAACAATGGACATTGTTCCAAAGCAGCTTTACAGAGATTATAAAGTTTTATAAAATAATGTGTAGGTTTAGTGTCTATAAATTTAAAAAAAAGTTTATCCCTAATGAGTGAGCCAGTGGTCACTGTGGCAAGGAAAAGCTCCCTAAGATGGTATGAGGAAGAAACCTTGAAAAGAGTCAGACTCAAAAAGGAACCCATCCGCATCTAGTTGGCACTGAATGTCTATTCATTACACATTACACATGGGAAATAGTGAAGTACAAATACTGTGTTACTGTACTTAAGTATATAACCCTTTAAAAAATAATAATAAAAATTCATACCGGATCGATCAAGGCCCGGGTTACCAACATCTGTCACTGGTACGGGTGGAAATTGGACTACTGTTGGCCAAAGAAGGAGCAGGAGAAAAGTGAGATGTCTACAGAGACAGCAGGGAAAGGAGAAGTGGAGGAAAGTGGAGGTTAGAGTTCATAATTTAAATGTTGGTACTTTGACTGGTAAAGGGAGAGAGGGAACTGATATGATGGAGAGAAAAAAGGTAGACATGTTGTGTGTTCAGGAGACCAAGTGGAAAGGGAGTAAGGCCAGGAGCACTGGAGGAGGGTTTAAACTGATCATGGTGTGGATGAAAAGAGAAATGGTGTAGGGGTGATTCTGGAGCAAGAGTTCATGCTCCACAAGTGGGTTGTGAGATGGAATAAAATGAAAAAGTCTGGAGTGAGTTAGATGAAGTGATGGAGAGTGTACCTAGGAAAGAACGGTTGGTGATTGTGGCAGACTTTAATGGGCATGTAGGTGAAGGGAACAGAGCTGAAGAGGTGGTGATGGGTAGGTATGGCCTTAAGGAGAGGAATGTGGAAGGGCAGATGGTGGTAGATTCTGCTAAAAGGATGGAAATGGCAGTGGTGAACACTTATTTTAAGAAGAAGGAGGATCATAGGGTGATGTATAAGAGTGGAGGAAGGTGCACACAGGTGGACTATGTTCTATCTAGGAGATGCAACCTGAAAAAGATCGGAGACTGTAAGGTGTTGGCAGGGGACGGTGTTGCTAGACAGCATCGGATGGTGGTCTGTAGGATGGTTTTGGAGGTGGAGAAGAAGAGGAGGAGAGTGAGGATTCAAAGAAGAATAAGATGGTGAAAACTGAAGGAGGAAGACTGTAATGTGAGATTTATGGAAGAGTCAGACAGAGGCTCAGTGGTGGTGAAGAGGTGCTGGATGATTGGGCAACTACTGCAGAAGTGATGAGGGAGGCAGCTAGAAAAGTATTTGGTGTAACCTGGAAATAGAAAGGAAGACAAGGAGACGTGGTGGTGGAATGAGGAAGTGCAGGAGAGGATAAGGAGAAAGAGGTTGGCAAAACAGAAATTGGCTCTGCAGAGAGATGAGATAAGTAGGCAGGAGTACAAGGAGCCAAGACAAAGGCTTATGAGGAGCTTTTATGAGAAGTTGGACACTAAGGAAGGAGAAAAGGATTTGTACCGATTGGCCAGGCAGAGGGACCGAGCTGGGAACGATGTGCTGCAAGTTAGAGCAGTAAAGAATAGAGGTGGAAATGTGTTGACTAGTGAGGAGAGTGTGCTGAGAAGGTGGAGGGGGTATTTTGAGCAGTTGATGAATGAGGAAAATAAGAGAGAGAGAGAGAGAGAGAGAGAGAGAGAGAGAGAGA
Organism: Silurus asotus; assembly: GCA_024362625.1. Lineage (NCBI taxonomy): Eukaryota > Metazoa > Chordata > Actinopteri > Siluriformes > Siluridae > Silurus > Silurus asotus. Next base: position 4,220,295 of record MU551541.1, on the reverse strand, counting down.
GAGAAGTTTGGATGGTGTGGAGATGGTGAAGCAGGAAGTGGATAGGATTAGTAAGGAGGAAGTTACCTGCAGTAACTATAAGGGAATAAAGTTGACCAGTCACACCTTGAAGGTATGGGAAAGAGTAGTGGAAGCCAGGCTGAGAGAAGAGGTGACCATTTGTGCCTAAGTAGATGTTTCTCTTATTATTAACTTTTTACTTTCACACATTAAATTTTTTACACAAACATCTGTACTTTCAAATTCTCACATTTTCAAAACAAGCTTAAGTTTTAATCTATTTGGTGAAATTTTTTTTCTTATCGCGCACCGTTTTCAGCCCATCAACCTATTTCTTGTCATCTTGACACCGCTTCTTACCTTTGGGATGAAATGGATCACTGACTTCACCCAAGATCTCCTGACCCTACACCACTGTCTGATCTCACTAATGCTTGTGTGGATGAATGAGCACAAATCCTCACACCAAAATCTAGTGGCAGAAGATTGGCGCTTATTACAACAGAAAAAGGGAAACCCACTGTTTTGGAAAGAGAACATATGGTCTGGTTTCCACATACTTTAGCTACATAATGTATATTTTTAATTGGTGTACTGTTCCTAACAGCAGTCCATATGGAACAAAATTGCCCAAAATGTTATTTTTTTTTTCTCCTTCTCATCAATGTTTGCACATGAGGATAAGAACTGTCAAAACCTTTTTTTTTTTTTTTGAGCTGAGTCACAGTACGTCCTTTGTCAGCTTGAAAAGTACTGTCTCAGGGGTGGGAGATAAAGAGGAAGGAGAAGAACTTGCATCTAACTGTAACTCAGATTAAATAAACAAACCCCATTCAGATGAAAGAGAGCTCATTCACTGGTGGAAATGTGAGATTTCTGTTCAGAGGTACATGCAGTGTGTATGTGTGAGTGTGTGTGTGTGTATGTGTGTGTGTGTGTGTGTGTGTGTGTGTGTGTGTGTGTGTGTGTGTGTGTGTGTGTGTGTCTTAACAGCCTGGTAAAATGTAAATAAAAGTTCTAATCATTTTAAAATCACAATTCTAAGCTTTGTTCAGTGAATAATCTCATCTTTTAAGTATTTTATTTTACAATGCAGGCAAAACCCACCACGATACACACTGTAATAGTGTTTTTACCTGTGCAATGTTAACAATAACAAAGATTTTATGCAATAAATGTACAATAACACTAATTTAAAACCGTGCAATATTACTCAACTAACGAGTTGTTACGCTGCCGCCGGGAAAAGTTCAAGCGGATAAGTAACACGATGCTCTCGCTAGGGACACAGGACGCTAACTGATGTGACGAGCTGTGTGGATAGAGCAAAAACAACCAACCTGCCTGCGTTTTTTTGGTTAGCGACGTTCGTATCCCGATATATTGTTCGTAACCAGGGGCAAACATTTTGATGAACTGCGATTCGTAACCCGAATTATACGTATGCCGGGGCGTTCGTAACCCGAGGTTCCACTGTACTTGTATTATGTCTCTACTGTTATATATTTGCACATTTCCTTTTCTTTGCTGCTGTAACACAGAAATGTCCCTACTGTGGGATGAATAAAGCTATATCTTATCTTATCTCACTTATCTTATCTTATCCTATATTATCTTATCTTATCTTATCTTATCACAACCTCAAACAAACAATCATTGCAAATACGCTTTCGGTGTCACACTTACACTTTCAAGAGACACACGAATGCTGCTGGTTATTAGAATAGTGGATTTAAATGTCATTTAAAGCACACGACAGTGTACATGCAACACAAACCACAATGGTGTTTTTATCAGTGGGCTTTTATTGGCCATTGGAACATGCATGTACTGGCCTACAGCTTCTTCTTCAACACACACTGAATGCTTGCTTTCTTAGACACTCTGAGTTCTCACATTACTTTACAAGCAGGCTTAGCAAAAGTCTATAAGACGTTTATATATACACATCAACAGGAAAATAATATTTAGGTACCTTCACTTTGGACATACAATATTAGTGCCTAAAATAAAAGTGGTAAAAATCAAAGGGGACACAAAAGGGGGAAAAAAGACAAATAAATGTTATGGCACAATTTCTGACGTATGACTATTTATATAATTGTGGGTGGAGACATAAATCAGGCATATCCTTTTTTCTTCTTATGTTGCTAGTGACTGAGGGACCTGTAACACCTTTCAGGAAAAAACTCTGTATTAAACTCTGTATGTTTGTGTGTGAAGAGAAATTGTTACCCCACACTATCTACCGCAAATCTACTGAAGTTATTCTGAATAAACCAAAACACACAAAACACTCCAGACGCACTGTAATTAATTATAATTCCAATATCCAATACATTACCTTCTTACAGAAAATAAGCAACGTTTTAAAGGCGGCAAGTAACGCGTAATCCAGAAGAACGTCTTTATGATACAGTAGATCATATCCTTCTCCTCTTCTGGCATAAAGAAAGATAATTATATTATTACATCTTACTAAATCAACACAGTAAAATATACCATATATACATATATATCCTTAATATTGCTCAACCAGCACTGTACATAGTGGGAATAGCTGTGATTTCAATAACTCGCTTTTTCAATGAGGGCAGGTTTGTGCTTCTAAGCATCTGTGGACTTCAGATGGTTAAAAAGACGAACAACTGCTCTTTTGGCAAACATGACAAATGAGAACGTTATTAAAAAAAGGGGGGAGATAGAGGATGAGAAAGAAAGTGAGGCTGAGAAGTTATGAACTTGGCACATGGCAGGGACACATGGAGCGTGATTTATAGTGAAAGAGTCATAGTGTGTGGGCTTCATCCTGCTGTAGTAATTTAAACTGGTGGGAAAAAAAAGATCACTTGAATGATCGCTTTCCAAACAGAGTAGGGACTGGTTTTCAGTGGGTGGAACCTCAAACCTGAATAAAAAATTATTTAAAAAAAATTAATAAAAAAACAAATCTTTTAAATCAGTTTACTTGTTGATAGTTAATACCAACATCCACTAATGACCATATCTACATTTCAGATTTTGTTCTTAAAAACAGCTATTAGAGGTGTTAGTCTAGTGGTTAGGACACGGTGCTCTCACCACTGCAGCCCGGGTTCGATCCCCGGTCAGGGAACCAACCCGAGCCACTCTTAGTGCCGGTCCCAAGCCCGGATAAATGGGGAGGGTTGCGTTAGGAGGGGCATCCAGCGTAAAAACATGTGCCAAATCGAACGTGTGGATCATGAATAAGGATGATCCGCTGGGGCGACCCCTAATGGGAGAAGCTGAAAGAAAGAGGTGTTGAATTATTTTAATTTGCACTCCAGGAGTCCTGACCACTGTCAATGTTACTGTCAATTGTCCCTGCCTTAATGCCTTCTAATGAGCTTAGAACTATTTCTAAAAAAAAAAAAAAAATTTTAATTATAAACAGAATAAAGCATTTACAGAAGATGAATGAACGTGCTACACATTGCAGCACAAGCAACTACGATGTCTAATAAATCCCCCGACTTCCTTATTTCTGTAAGCTTCATATCTAACTGCCTGTTAGTCTGTTGACATTTTTCTTGCTGGTGCCCATGGGATCACAAGTTACACACCTGTACACTACACCACATGATCATTCAGCCACAAATGCTGTAAACAAGAAAAAATCAATTGTGCTTAATATTTGCAAATTAGGTTTATAACGGACTCCAGGACAGATTAGTTCATAAGGGCTGGATATAATATTGTACATAGCCAATAGGAGGCTTACGGTCTGGTTTAAGCATCTTTAGGCTTCATGTTGCTGTGACTATTTGACCTAGAAATGAGGCAACCTCAGTAGAATCGACTACGGAAATGTCATCTCACACGAGCAAATGCAACTCTAAAGACTATCGATGGTTTAAACGTTGTTAACAATATTGTTCGATTGATTTACTTGACCTCAAAATTGATTTCTGCAGCTTGTTGTTATGGATTCCCTAAAAGGACCCAACACATGTCATCTTGCCTGTGCTGCAATTTTGTGCTTATATTTATATATCACACTTCCTAAGCCCTATGTCTAGCCAACTCTCCAACACCTGCCTCATACGGTATATGAAATTCGAAGTTTATTTAAGATTTATAAACGTATAAACATGCAAAACCTGGACTATTTCTTACTGTTAGAATTTTCATATGCAGATATAAGCTCTTCCTCTCTCTGGTCTCTGGCGACACAGAAACAGGGCTTCAGTCGGGCTTTTGGAAAAGTAGCCCTCAGCAGAATTATTTGTGCTCTCCTGAACATCTCATCTCTGTTTGCCTTATTCTGTTCTCTCATCTGGCATCCTGCTCTCTCCTTCAATCTGACCACTCGTTTTCATCCAACTCAGAGTCTTCGTCTGATTCGCTGTACTCCACAGCAATGCGGCGTGACAGAATCGTGGCTACATCATTGCCCACAGGCTCCTTCTTGGCCTCCAGCTCCCTCTGCTCCTGCACTTTCCTCAACTGGATTCCTGAAGATGGAGGGAAAAAAAGGATGTACATAAACCAGATAGACATATCCTCATTATCACTCACTATTTTCTGGCTGGGAGTCAAGAAAACAAGACGTCACACTCGGGGTGAAAAGGACTGATATATTCTTTATCCTGTCACTCACAGCGAAACCAGCCGATCAGGGGAAACTATTAGCTCATGTATGTACACTATATTGACTGGTCATGAGTACGGTATGTGCTTTTGAGCACCGGATTCCACATTTAGTCCCAATTTGCTCTTAAAATTCCATCCACTCTTCTGTTTAACTAGATTTTAGTCATGTACTGATGTAGGCGAGGAGGTCTGGGGTGCAGTCAGCGTTCCAATTCAACCCAAAGGTGTTCAGAAGGGATGAGATCAGAGCTCTATAGCAGGCCACTCAAGATCTTCCTCTCCAAACCATGTAAACTATATCTTCATGGAGTTCGATTTGTGCACGTGCCATTGCCATGATGTTTAAGTGAAAGCTAAATTTGATCGTTCTATACAATTGTGTGCCTCCACCTTTGTGGTAACTGTTTGGAGGAGAACCACATATGACAGGAAAAGTCAGGTGTTTAAAATAATTTTTCCATATAGTGTATATGAGGGCTGATTACATTGTCGTTCGAGTGTGATACAGTACGTTGCCCTGTGATGCAGCATGAGCACACAGTACTTTGATAAGATGTGTGTAAGTGGCTTCCTCTACTGTTATCCATTTCATTTTCCAAGAATACAAAGAAAAGCTATAATGAAAAAGGATTTCAAGCCATGGAGAACATATTGGCTGTATTTAATCATTTGCTGGCATTTTAAATACCAAACTGAAAAGAGCATGACTCCTGGGACTGAGAAAACCAGCGCAATCGACTCGAAGCTTTTATTTCACCCCTTTTGACATTTAAGCCACAAGTTTTTCTCGCTCTGTGTCTCACCTCGGCGTATGGCAGCTAGCAGGTCACTCCTGGCATCGCTCATGGGGACCAGCGGCACCTTCCTGGAGGCAGCTGTCTCAGCAGTCATGGGAGGCAGGCCGTGTGTGAGTGGGTGTGTGTGTGTCGGGGGTCCGGATGGAGGTGGCGGAGGAGCTGCAGGAGGAGAAGAGCCGTAGGGGCGAGACAGGGATGCCATGGTGCTGGCGGGAATGGATGAGGGAGAGGAGGAGGATTGAGCAGTCGGGCTGTCAAAGGCTGTCTGAGCTGAGGGGATGACTGGAGGAGGTGGAGGAGGAGGAGCAGGAGGGATGAAGAACTCAGAGTGTTGGGACTGTTGGCTGAAAGAAATGCAGAAAACCTTTTTTTTAGTCTTATAAAAATCCAAAATTCATGAAATATATTTAAGTAATGTTAATGTGATTTCACAGTAACACACACACACACACACCTGTAGTCTTTAGCCTGAGTTGGCCGAGGGCCGTTAAGTGTGGGGTCAGTGGCTGGGGTTGTGTGTGAGGGCTGGATTCTACCCAGCGTGTCTCTCCCAGCCGGAGCAGACAGGGTGCCTGTGGGCCGGTAGCCACGCTGCAGCGTCTGGGTCTGGGAGGGACTGAGGATGAGCTCCTTGCCGTCTGTGGTGGAGTAAGCGCTGCATGGTGGTGTTTGCTGGGCGGGCCGGTTTGGGCTGCCAGGATACGAGTGCTCACCCACGTCTGATAACACTGACCTGAGAAGACAAGCGGAGACTCGGATTCACAAAAATCCATCTCATCTATGTGTAACTCTTCAATCCATAGTTATTATTTCTTATATTCTCTCAATCAATGTCTTGATTTTGGTCAGTGCAAAAACACAGGATGGGCTGAGATCTTAAAACCTAAGGACATAGAACATAATTTTCATATTCATTATACCATTCAGTTAGCACTATGGTTTAGGGTGGAGCATTTTTTGTCTAGATGTACAATGTCTCGACGGCTGTAAATAATAAATGACCACTAGAGGGCGACAAATAGAACGCATTAAATGAGGCCTCTTCATGAGTTAGTATTGAGTTTACACTGAATAAAAGCTGCTTCTTACCTGTTGTCAGGTGACAGTGAACCCTCTGAAGACATGCCGTGGTATGGGGAGGGTGTAAAGCGCGCATCGGGGCGAAATTCTTTGTCATAGGCCAGCACGTTCCATTCCTGTCTGCGGTTCCGAGCTTTCCGGACCTTCTTCACTTCACGACCTGGTTCCTCCACCTGCTTTTGCTGCTCCTGAGTGAGGCACACACATTAAATAAAAACAGAACATAAAACACAATTTCCGAAGTGGTTTATTAGTTGCTATTCTGCCCACATAGTTTTGCTATTACACACACACACTTACACACACACACACACACACACACACACACACACACACACACACACACACAGACACACACACACACAGACACACACGAATGAAAAGATTTCAGCAGCTGAGAAATCAGAGAAGCTGGTGAAAAATCATGAGGGCACATAAAGGGCTGGCTATCTGTACTGAAAGATGGATGTTGAAAGAAACAAAGAAGAGGAGGGAGGAACGAGAGCGGCAATAAAGCGGGTCTCTTACAGAGCAGAAGAGAGGGCTTCTGGGAGCGGCCTGCCTGGACAGGGACTTAGACTGGGCCGAGTGAGCCTGGGCCGGACCGCTCGTCTGGAGAGAGGGTGCATAGTCTCTCTGGTTAGAGCAATGACACATGCACACATTTACAGACACACACGCAGAGTGGAATAATGCCTGACAGAGTGATGATGTGGGTGGAAAATGGTGCTGATGTTGTTGGCAGACTGATTGTTTTAGGCTCATTGGAAAAGACTTGTCTATAAAGCAAATTTGTAAAGTGCTGGTGCTGTGATATGTGATAATAAACATTACTATTACAACTTTGTTTCAGTGGTATTTGTTATATTTTATCCTGGAAAGAAATACACGACCCTCAACGCTGAAAGATTACTATGAAACAATATATGTATAGTAGATAAAACAAAAAAAAGGATGGATATCGCTCTCTGTATGAATAACAATATTAATAAACTATGGCAAACTACTAGGATGTACTATTTGCTTCAAATCAAGTTGAAGGCTATAGTTTGCATTCAGTTCTCGCCTGATTTCTCATATACATCACTTATATCCGGCGTTAGCCAATTCACTCCCCTCGCTTCCCTTCCCCAATCTTGTGTTTGGTTTCTGAGAAATTTCTGAATTCAAAATCCGAATGCAAATGAATTACTGTATATTCCAAGCACTGTGGTTTAAATCATAGCAGAGAAGATGGTAAGGAGGTTATGTAGATAGCTAGGCGGACTGTTGTAATAAACCAGTCTGCTTTAAAAAAAAAAAAAAAAACTCTACAAACTATCCATTAAAATGTTTTTTTTTTAGCAACGATGGCTAATGTTTCTGTCTTTCAACAATATAATAACATGAAACAATAATCTCAACATAAGATGAATCTAAAATTGATAGAATGTGCAGAAAAGGTTGAAAAAATCAGATTTCCCCCAATAGAAAATAAGTATCTGTAGTGTTCAGTATAACACTGATGTGCTGTGCTGTTCAACACAACAGTGCAATAAAGGGTTCATTTGGAAAAACCCACTTCCAAAGCATGTGTGCATTTTGTCTCAAGTATAACTTACAGGTTTAACACAATCCCCTGATACATGCAAGACAGCCATGTGTGTACATTTCAATGTGTCTGGAGTGGATATATGGATATCAGTGATGCTGTATAGCAACCTGAATCCAAACGGGTGAAACTGGTAAACGGTGTATAGGTAAAACCAATGCTGTGTGTATGTGTGTGCCAAATGGATGGTAATGATTATTAGTAACGGAAGCAGCAACTGAAGATAAACACTGACAGTCATCAAAGATTTCTTTTAAACTCTTGGTCTCACACACACACATATACACACAAACACACACACACCTTCTGGCGTCTCTTCTCTTTCCTCTTGTCCTCTGTGGCTTGCAACATTTTCTCCTTCCAGAGGTTGAAGAAATAAGACGGGTCTGTGTAAAACTTCAGAGCGTCCTTCTTATCATCTCTGAAGAGCAGAATTTGAAAAACAGACAAATAAATTACATAATTTATTCACTTTGTATTGTCGTGCTGTTTAAAAAAAAAAAAAGTCTTGAATGTCTTTGTTACAGAAGGTCCATCAGTAGTCACTAAACCCATGTTCTGGACTCATATTCATGTGGTATTACATTAGTATATTACCCTCTACTTTACTCTTTGGTCAGCACATGTACACAACTTTAATAATAATTTAATAATCCTTTTAAATAATAAAAACAGCTACCGGCAAAAATCCATACTGATAGTTTTTCCGGTTCCCTGTCCGCTGTTGTTACGAGAGCGGCCTCTACAGGCGAATCACTGAAGCCACGTGCTGTTTGTTTTTTTACACGCGAGACTGCATGCTGCACGGAGAGCACTACATTATAATTGATCATTTATTAATTATGTAATTATAATAATGAATTATTATTTAAAGATTTTATTTAGCACATTTCATGATTAAGTACTATTTTTCATGGAATGTTTTTTTATTTTTTTATCCAGTATCCATTTTTTCCAGTATCGGTTGATCATGTGCAATAACTTTTATAACTATCCTTGTTTTTCACTGATGCTCCATATTTCATTTCACTTAATAAATAACAATATGTATATTTATTTACATCTTATTTTTAATATTACTTTAATCTTTACTTTAAAATTACTTTCGCAACTGCAACCCAACAATTTCAACCTGGGGGATCAATAAAGTATTCAGATTCTGAAAATAAATGTATATAACATATAAATGCAAATAAATTAAAATAACCTAAATACTTCAGAGTGCTAAGTCTAAATTCAGTTCATGTTATAAGACAATTCTAAATCTACAACCCTGTAGACAGTTAGGGTTTTAAGATGGGAGAGAAAGTTTGAACAGTACTGTTTCTACTGGCGTTTGCTCTGATAGTGTAACATCATAAAACTATAACATAAAATATACACTTTCCTGATGGTTCTATGTGCATAATCAGAAAGAATTCACCCTGAAAAAAAATGAAAAATTCACATAGGTTCCATGTAAAAAAGCGGTCCTGGTCACATCAGCTGAGATTAGAATATTGCCTTACAAGTAGAAGGAATGGAAATGCTCTTGTCAGTGCTGATCACAAACACTACTGATGCAGTAAACAGAGATTAAAATAAAAACCAATGGATCATTTATTTACCAGTTAGATAAAATATAATGAGGACAATATAAGCAGTGCTTGAATTGAGTCAAGTCTTATGGCAGGTCCCCAGTTGTTGTGTAATTCATATAGTTTTGACTAATCTTGGGGACCCCCTAAGTCTATTTTTTACTTGTCATGCGGATCCCTAATGCCTACCTCAATTTGAGCACTGGTTATAAGCAAAGACACTAAATTGTCGTAAACTGGTTAAACAGAGACTTAGGAACGGTACTTGACCTGTATGGAGTGAGGATGTTGAGTGGTGGAGGCTTGTCTCCACACTGATAGATCTCTATAACCGGGTTGGGGATAGATGCACGAGACACCACCTGCTGATCCTGAATGGTGGAGCTCTTAAAAGCCTTCCTCATGTTGATGTCCTGCAGTGAGACTGAAGAAAAAAAAAAAAACGGAGGGAGAAATAATTACGCTTACCTTCATTCGCGGAGAATGTATGACAGCAGTCAGAAAGTGTAACATTCGCCCTGCACTACAACAGTGTGGAAATACAACAGCTCATGGGCATCATTATAGTGCTCATGTGCAGCCTGTTGGATTTAGTGTACAGGAATGATACATGGATGGGCAAACCCGAAATCAGTGTGCAGGAGCTCCTCTGGTCAAATCCCTCCTAAAGCTCTTTACAGCAGGAGGATTTTCCCCTACACAGACTGAACAAAACATACCCCCACCCTAACAGATGGACTCTTGCTCGCATTCTGTCTGCAAAAAAGGGTGCACAGCCTGCCTGGATAGAGCAATGATACACACACACACACACACACACACACACACACACACAGAAAATAAAATACAGCTGAGCAGATTCTGTTACAAACAAATGAAATGGCACCACATTTGCGGCTCTGCAGCATGTGGGCAGAGTTCTTCAGCTCCATATGGGCTACTGCTGCTTTAAACAACACCATCAGGTTCACGCAGCATAATGGCCATCTGATAATGACTGCACATAACAAATCTGTACAATTACAGAGGGACAGATTTTGCATGTTACAAGAAACAATCCATACCTCTTCTTTATCAACTGCTGTATTCTGGTCAGGTTCACTGTAAACCCTATATGAGAAGCTGTGAGTGTGAGACGGGAATACACCCCAGATGGGATACCAGTTAATCGCAGCGCATCGCACACTCACACATTTACATACTCATTTACACCTAGACTAATTCGCCTACCGGGTTCTGGGAAGTGGGAGGAAACCGGAGAAGCCAGCATGCGCACTGTGATACTGTAACATGCGAAAACCCACACAAACGGTATTTAACAAATCCGACACGTTTCCCAGAACTGAGAGCTTTTCAGAGGGAAGAAATTGTGATTGTGTGTAAGAAAAGTTAGTGTGGGTCTGAGAGTTAACAAAAAAAATTAATAAATAAACAAAACAGCGTGAGGAGGTAGAAGGGCATTTTACTGCTGGATAAAACTCAAGGTAAAAACAGCTTTGGTAGTTACTTCCTGTTCTTTCGAGGCCTGAATGTTCTTTAACTGTTATACAGTAGTTTAATATACATATGCATTTTAAATGTTTAGTAGAAGAACCTAAAAACTGCCCTTACGCTATTCTAGGTGGCTTTTTCCTCAGAAAAGGGAAATATGTAGGAAAAGTTCATATTGTACAGATGCCTTACATAGAGATTACGTTTAAAAATGCTGGAATAATACTATAATATGCTGTATGTATGAAGTCAAACCAAGATTTTTGGGTTTACAAAATTAAGGTACATATTTCAAGGAGTGGAAACACTTGTTCCCAGCATTTAACTACTGCCTGGAGAGATTCGACATAGAAAGATTTGTCAACCATCCAAGGACAGCCGTTCCTCGTTCCCACAGAACGATTTGTCTCTTGTGCAATGCGTTGATTATCCAGGATCAGGCGTTCGACTTGCTGAATGTTCACAGGAATGACTGCTGTGGACTGGGAACCACCATGAGCAGGATTACCATGGTCACCATTACACATTTACGCCATTCTATGATTCACTGTGGCTAAGCGTCTCCTCGCCGTACTGTGCTTGAAGTCTTTTGTGTGTTTTACACCTTCATTCGCAAGCAACTTAATCACCACACGCTGTTCCATGCATGCACACTGTTGTCTGCCATCTTGATTAACGGTCTCTGGAGTGGCATGTGCGCCGCCTATCATATGCGCACATGCCACTTACTACTGCGTGCAGTACGCCTCGACAGCATTCATTTTTATACCTGTTAAAGGTTTGATTGAACCCCCTCATATTAGTAACTGATTACACGTTTACAAATACACGAGTAATTAGATTACAAAAATTCATCAATGCTTCATTTAGTCCATTTAACTAAACACGAAGCATTGTGTTTCCCACGGACCATTATTACTGACGCACCGCCTCAAAACTCTGGAGTAGAGACCTACACGGGACGGATTTTTCAGTCCCTCTCCTGCAAAAATATGTTATTTGCTACCACCCCGTCTGCAAAAAAAACAAAAACCTTGTGCCTGTAAATCGTTATATTTTATTTTAGTTTCCATAGTAATTTATTATTTGTTTATATATATATATAT
>MU551541.1:4177547-4207901 GCA_024362625.1 Silurus asotus | reverse complement strand
ATATATATATATATATATAGATATTTTTTTTTTTTTATATATACACAAAGAGTTCAAAAGGTCTCTCTGCAGTGGTCATGTAGAGCAGGTAGTGAAGCATGTATTGAAAGCCAGCGATAAATACATAATTTAGTGCATGGAAAATTTCAAGCAGCTTTTCCGTAGACAAAAAAAAACCACATCACGATACTGTGCGACCTTAAAATAAAAATACTGAGAATATTTACAGTGTGTTTTATTAAACAAATAAAAGAAAAATTGTCTGTCTTATTTTTTTTATTTACTTATTTTAGTATTTAGTATTACTCTTTAATAAAGAAAAAGTATTTCTTATTCCGATTACTCGATTGATCATTGGAATAATCATTAGAGTAATAATCGATAGCAGCCCCACACTGTAGGCCATATTTTACAATGCAAAATATTGTAACTTTAAAACCAAGCTTACCTGTGTCTTTACTATGCACACAGAGTGAATACCGACTGCAGATTGAACACGAGATATAATTATTCTGTAAGCACAGTGAAACTGCAGACCAATGGAAATGCAGTGGCTTGTTAATTATTCATGAGCTGCTACAAAGAAATGAGGCATAATAAAACAGTGATTAGGTCTTAAGGGCCATGGCATCGCCTGACTGATCATTCAAGATTGAACAAGATGCAATTTTGTACACAGGAGAGAAAATTGTAATCAATTTGCAAGTCTTTTATGTGGGTTTATCTAAAAGTGTGATGGACAGAGACACTCTTTCTAATAAATATGTGTCACATTAAATCTCAGTCTACAACCTTCTGTATCGTATCAGCTGAAGCATGGTGTGCTTCCTAGAAGAAAAAAAATATTCTATAGGTGTGTACAAATCCAGGTTTACCCATTTGAATTATCTGGAAATTATAATTTTTTTAATTCAGTCTTGAACTAGAAAAAAACACTATTAGTAGGTTTATACCACATAAATGTGCTATTATAAATAAAGAATAATATTAAAATGGCTGGTAGTGAATTTGCCATATTTGTCACAGGTAGACAGGAGACGGATTTCATTATCTGGTCTGAATTTTCAATACCGTATTTCCAGTCACTAAAGATCCAAACCAGCCTGAAGGGAATAACACTAAGCAAGCAGCCAATCAGTCTTAGCATGCAGATTTTCCATATCTGTCAGAATGTGGTCGTTCAGTGGGCATTAGAATAAGGCATTGCATTTCGGATCTGAAGGTCATGAGTTCGAATCCCAGGCACACCAAGCTGCCAGTACTGGGCAAGGTCCTTATCCTACTAGCTGCCCAGTATGAATGAGATAAATGTAAGTTGGATAAGGTCATCTGCCAAATGCCATACATGTAAATGTACACTGACTGTCCAAAAAAAAAAATCACCACCTGGATTTAACTAAGCAAATAGGTAGGAGCCTCAGCTGGCAACAAGTTATTTAACCCTAACTGATGTGGTGAGTAGCTTCTCATTTTTTAAACAACCATGTCGGAAGACGCATCCTGTGGTTATGGAAAAGATGTTATCTGTTTCAGAAGGGTAAATGTATTGGCATGCATCAAGCAAAGAAAAGATCTAATTAGCTCGCTGAAACGACTTAAATTGGGTTAAGAACTGTCCAATGAATTATTAAAAACTGGAAGGATACTGGGGAGCCATCATCTTCGAGGAAGAAATTTGGTAGAAAAAAAGAAAATCATAATGATCGTGATTGGCGATCACTTGAATGTTTGGTGAAATCAAATCATTAGAAAACAACAGTAGAACTCACGGCTATGTTTGGTGGTAAAATTAAGAGCATTTCCACACACACAATGCGAAGGGATCTCAAGGGATTGGGACTAAAGAGCTGTGTAGCCTTAAGAAAACCACTCATTAGTGAGGCTAATAGGAAAAAAAGGTTTAATTTGCTAGGGAGCAAAAATATTGGACTCTGGAGCAATGGAAGAAGGTCATGTGGTCCAGATTTACCATGTTCCAGAGTGACAGATACATCAGGGTAAGAAGAGAGGAACTGATTCACCCATCATGCTTAGTGCTTACCGTACAAGCCTGTGGGGGCAGTGCAATGATCTGGGGTTGCTGCAGATGGTCAAGTCTCGGTTCAGCAACGTTTTGTGCCCAAAGAATAAGGTCAACTGACTACATGAATACACTGAATGACCAGGTTATTCCATCAATGGATTTTTTTTTCCTTGATGACACCAGCATATTCCAAGATGACAATGCCAGGATTCGTCAGGCTCAAATTGGGAAAGAGTGGTTCAGGGAGCATGAGACATCATTTTCACACATGGATTAGCCACAAGAGTCCAGACCTTAACCCCATTAAGAATCTTTGGTATGCTCTGGAGAAGACATTGCACAGCGGTCCGACTCTCCCATCTTAAATACAAGATCCTGGTAAAGCATTACTGCAACTCTTGATGGAAATGAATGTCATGTGCAATGACATTGCAGAAGCTTATCGAAACGATGCCATGGCAAATGTGTGTCGTAATCAAAGCTAAAGGCGGAATATTAGAGTGTGTTTTTGGACAGGCAGTGTGTGTGTGTGTGTGTGTGTGTGGTGTGTGTGTGTGTGTGTGTATGTATATATGTGTACTGCACCAATGCATTTGCATTAAGGTCAAGAAAAGTGTTAAAAGGCTACCAGAAAGGTGTTAATATTTGGCGTTACCATCAGGTGAACGGAAACACAGTTTCAGTACAATCACTTATCTCGCAATCAGACTGCAGATGTTATTGATCTGAACATGGCTGTGCCTGTGCAGTGCTCAGACTGATTGGTATGCAGCAGGCCTTTCTGTCATTGACACCAGTCTCCCTACAATTCATCTGAAGCTTCTTTCTCCTTTTTAATCTGCAACATTTATCGCTCTCTTCCTCTCTTTTATGTGTGCACACATACATAATGAAATAAAAGAATGACAGAAACTTGATGTCTGGTTATGAATGAATAATCACAGCACATATAATGGGGGAAGGGGCTGCAATAAACCCCCTTTTACCCCCCCATACAAGATGGCCATGCACATTAGGGTGCATGCACATCTGGTTTATCAATATTCAGGGGCTGTTCTCCCCCATCCTGCTGTATTTCCACTCGGATACTCTCCATGCTACATACAGTCACAGGGTCATTTGCAGGTCTGGCACATACACAAAACCTCACTTAATGGATTCCCTGTGGACTTTTTGCAGTGCAGACATCGAAAGTGTGCATGAAGCATGTGTGAGTTTCACCCCACAGGAGTGTCAAGACAGGTTTAATCAATGATGAATAAAGAAGATTAATCCTATTATGAATAGTCAAAATATTGTATGGAAGCATGTTTACGGTTCAGATCTGAAATATGTATCAGGGAAAATTCCAATGGTTTCTGTAAAAAAGACAGTATTGTTTGTCTGGATAGTAAATCCCCCACCTCTATCTTTCTCCCAGACAACATTCAATTGGTTTCAGCCTAATGAAACATTTATCAGTGAAATTCAGTATTAAAAAAAACAGTGACACAATGTTCCAACAGCTAATACTGCTATCTGGTACATGTTCTCCATGTGTCAAACAGAACTATAGCTGCTTCTAATCTTATTGTAACATAAGAATAGGAAACAAATCCAACAGTCTGCATTTTATTTTTGTAGATGTAATGGAGGATCTTTACTGTTGATTCTCCCTAATAAATTAATAAACAAACTGCTTGGTAAATAAACCTAAAGAGCTTGAAGATATGTCTGAAATAATACAAACACAAACCAGTGCAAAGAGAAGTGCTTTAGCTCAGTTTTCAGTGAAAAACTGGGGCATCAATGCACTGGAAATAGAGTTGGTGGGGGTGAGGGGGTAAACACAGGGAGGGTAACTGGATTCACCCACAGACACACTGAAAGCAAGCTGCCCAGATTGAGGACATGAAACACTGTATGGAGTGAGGATGATGAGTGGTGGAGGCTTGTTTTCACACTGATAGATTTCTATAACCGCGACGCAGTTTTATAGGAACTCTGGATCGCCGCATACCTTCTTCCACGGTGGAATCCAACTGGGTGACTTTAACAGCCAGCAGGTCCACGCGCTCCTGCAGGTGGCTCATGCGTAAGCAGAAACTGTTCGCTTCTTTAAACAGCTCGCCGAAGATGTCTTCTGCATGGCGACCTGAAAAAGGGTCTGATGCGTTAAAAAGTAGTTCATCTGTCTACACTAGCATAATAAGAAGAATCAGAAGAATGGAAGCAACAATGATAGACTAATGGATGTTAGTAATTTGAATTTAAAGTCATTTTGTAGTCTAGTATTGTGAACACTGAAAACTTTAAGTAAAATGTATTTAAAAATCTGCATTTTTATTTTGATCACCGAATGCACTGACATCATAGAGTGCCCAGGCAATATACAGAAAAGCACAGACCAAATCCCATATAATGCACACTACATGCTATCCCTTAATGGTGACTATACTGTCCTGCAGTGGTGGGAGGTCAGGGCAAGCAAAGCCTTCTCAGCTGGCCTGACCACTACCAGAAGCACTGACCTACAATTACAACATAAATTCTAATATTTGTTCCAGAATATTTTATAAATTTATTCCCAACAGTTTATTTTCTTCATTTCGTAGTGTTTCTCTTGGCTGCACTGCTTTCAGTATGTGTATGTGGATGTTAGATTTTATGTCCAATGAGATTTTAGCCTCTCGTGCTGCCATCTCAATCTAATCTGCCCAAGGCCTTTAAAGTCTGTACTGCTGGCCGTTTTACCATAGAGAATATTATCAATGAGTCTGTTTCATTAACCAATCAGATTTCATATTCGCCTCACAGGGCAGCTACCTGGTTTAGAATAGCGTTTTTCCATCCTCTGATTGGTTGGTCAGAGGAAAACTGTTACAGCCAAGTTCGACTGGCAAAACACGCCTGTAGCTCTGCACACATTAATACATCTGAGATAGACTTTTTTATGCCTACGAAGGAAGAGAAATTGATTTGGTCTCGGACATACTCATAAATAAATTTTCCAGAAAAGGTAGACATCGAGAGGAAAGGTTGGCCAGCCCCAAAGCTGAATGAGGTTTGAGATTTTGAGAATTGGCTCGAAGAGTGAATACGAGCAGTACCACTGGCTTACAGCCTCTGAGGAGTGGTACAAATTATGAGTCTGCATCTCTGGTGAGAAGGTTGTATTTGATTTAAATATTTAATGTTTTTGTCATTTTATTAGACAAATATTGATTCAGAACTGCTCCATATGATGTAGTTGCACAGTTGCAGTTGTAAAATGGTGTTCACCGTCCATATGTGGAATTCCTCTCTCTCTGTAAAGCCACACGTTGTTATATTGCGTTTTTGTATAGTATTAATGGGTTCTATAATTGCAGCCTGATAGTGGTGGTATTAAGAGGTGGGTTAAGTCTAGTAAGTCCCCACTGAAGGCACAGGTACCAAATGCACGGCCCGGCACTGCTGTCCTGCATAATACAGTAGTATAAAATAATGACTGGCAGAGGTGAAAAGTAACAAATTAGATCTACTCGTCGTTACTGTAATTGCATAGTTTTTTGTGTACTAGTTTTTTTAAAAATCTGTATGTTTTGTTTGAAGTAGCAAGCGGGGAAAAAACGTGCCACAAAAAATACTGTTAAACTTAATTTTACTTTAGTAGATTTTTAGACTGGTAACCTTAATTGTACCTTATTTTGAGCAGCTGTTAACCGAGGAAAATAAGAGAGAGAGAGAGAGAGAGAGAGAGAGAGAGAGAGAGAGAAAGAGAGAGAGAGAGAGAAGGTTGGAAGGTGTGGAGATGGTGAAGCAGGAAGTGGATAAGATTAGTAAGGAGGAAGTGAGAGCAGCAGAGAGGATGAAGAGTAGAAAGTCAGTTGGACCAGATGACATAACAATAGAAGCATGGAGATGTTTAGAGAGATGGCAGTGGAGTTTTTTTACCAGGTTGTTCAACAACATTTTGGAAGGTGAGAGGATGCCTGAGGAATGTTGGAGGAGTGTACTTATCTTTAAGAATAATTTAGATGTGCAGAACTGCAGTAACTACAGGGGAATAAAGTTGATCAGCCACACAATGAAGTTATGGGAAAGAGTAGTGGAACCCAGGCTGAGAGTAGAGGTGACCATTTGTGAGCAACAGTATGGTTTCATGCCGAGGAAGAGCACCACAGACGCATTATTTGCTTTGAGAATGTTGATGGAGAAGTATAGAGAAGGTCAGAAGGAGTAGCATTGTGTGTTTGTGGATTTAGAGAAAGCGTACAAGAGAGGAGTTGTGGTATTTTATAAGTAAGTCAGGTGCGCAAAGAAGTAAATGAGGGTGGTGTAGGACATGTATGAGGTGTGACAGCTGTGCAGTAGGAACGACAAACTGGTTTATGGTGGAGGCTGGACTGCATCAAGGATCGGCTCTGAGCCCTTTCTTGTTTGCAGTGGTGATAAAAAGGTTGACGGACGAGGTCAGACAGGAGCCTCCGTGGACCATGATGTTTGCGGATGATATTGTGATTTGTAGTGAGAGTAGGGAGCAGGTTAAGAAGAGACTGGAGAGGTGCAGGTACGTGCTAGAAAGAAGGGGAATGAAAGTCAGTAGGAGTAAGACAGAGTACATGTGTGTGAATGAGAGGGAGGGCAGTAAAGTGATGCAGTTGAAGGGAGAAGAGGTGGTGAACATGGAGGAGTTCAGGTACCTGGGATCAACGGTGCAAAGTATTGTGTTAGAGAAGTTAAGAAAAGAGTGCAGGCAGGGTGGAGTGGGTGGAGAATAGTGACAGGAGTGATTAGGGAGGAAAAGTTTATAGGACTGTGGTGAGACCTGTGTTGTTGTATGGTTTAGATACAGTGGCATTAAGTAAAAGACAGGAGGGGGAGCTGGAGGTAGCAGAGCTGAAGATGTTGAGATTTTCATTGATGAGGATGGACAGGATTAGATGGTTTGGAAGAGGCAGATGTAGAGAACAGAGTAGTATGGAGAAGGATTGATCCGCTGTGGTGACCGGTAATGGGAGCAGCCGAAAGAAGAAGAACTTTACTTGTACTTAAGTAAAATTTCATTGAAGTAACAGTACTTCAGTACAGGACATTTTATAACTCATTCCACCTCTGCAGACTGCATACTGCATAACAAAAGTAGCATGCAGTCTTGAACACACCACACGTTCTGGTGACTCTGAGGATATAAATATCTGCCCCAATTTTCTTAATATTACAGAACCTATTTGTCACACTTACTGAATACTAGGTGAAGAAGACATATCTCTCGGCTACGCCTTTCGCACAGCAATCTCTGAAGCCTACTAGACATAACTAAACCACTAACTCTATCTAACAGTTAAAAATACAGCGTAGAGAACAGAACTATCATCCTTGGTCACTTTGCAATGTGGGGATTTTTATTATTCGAAATGCGCTCTGTAAATCTGTGCATTTCTGTTCTCCACAGAATGTGAGGGATGAGCCTGATATCTGAAGTAATAAAAGAGCAACAAAGATATACGGCATCCTTAGGTGATTTGCTCTTGTCCGGTACAGAAACGTTAACGCAAAAATGAGAAGAAGAACACAAAACTTTATTCTGTTAGTTACAACAATATCATTAGTTATCAATTAGATTCTTATTATTCATATCACAACATTACCTATGACATAGCACTGACTGTGAATTACAGGCTTAACAGGGCAATGTAGGACTCACTGAAGCTAATAAACATAATTTGCACATTCATTCAAATAACCATGAAAGAAACTTTGCCTTGGTGCCTCACTAAGCAAACGGCTCTAAAGAGTCATTCTTCTATAAAATATATGAATTTCACTGTCGTTTTTTCTCACTTTGGGGCTAAATGTTCACCAGTGTTCAAATTGCTTTAGTCAATGAATATAGACTCCCTTCTGTCATCAAACTTTCACTCTGCACTCCGCTCTGATTTCAGTATTACCACAAAGGGACTGGTGAAACGGACTGACTTACTGAGGCTACCGAGCTGCTTGATGACAGCCGCTAGAGTGCTGTTGGTGACACACTCAAGCTCACTGGAGACTCGGTCAGGCAGAGCTCCCCTGCACAGGTGCCTGGGCTCGATGCTCCTCTTTACCAGTGGCATGGCGATATACTGCACAGAAAAAGGAGAAAGAGGAGAAGGAAAAAGAGATTGCGAGAATCATCATTCATGGTCAATGACATCATGATAATCAAGACAGAATTAAAAAAAAAAGTCACCCTCCATATAACCGTATTTTTCGGACTATAAGCCGCTACTTTTCTCCCACGTTTTGAACCCCGCGGCTTAAACAACGAAGCGGTTTATGTATGAATTTTTCCTGGGTTTTTCCCGGTTTCACAAACTTCAAGACAAAAAAACTGAACCCCATAACATTAGACCAATGAAATTTCCGAATGAAAACAAAAAAACGCACCTCAACTGTGTTCTGAGCTGCACGGCAAAAAAAAAAGTTTTTTTTTAACGCATGACGATGCCAAAAGATAAACTCCCGAGAGAAATATTTGTGAAAGGAAGGAGGAAGACAGTGAACAATGACTTTCTTGGTAGGCTGCTGTTTAGATAGAAGCCGTTGTAGCATGTTGAGTCTGGGTTAAGGGAGAGCTCGCTAACTCCAGTTGCAACAGAAATCATATAAGCACAGACAGGTTTCCAAAACTCGTGCTTTTTTATTTTTCTTGGCAACAGCGTTACGGGTTAGTCAAAGAAACTTAGAAATGAGCATCAGAAAATAATAAGGACATAATCCTCGGTCTTGCACACATGCAGTAATGGCGGAAAATGCAGTGCCAGGCTATTCCCAAAATACCGCTCTGCTCTTAAAGAAAGCGCAACATATTTCACCCGTTACACCGTGTTACAGACACTGTCTTTCGTTAAAGCCTGTGTAAAGTTTATTAGTTTCAGTGTGCGGCTTATTGACAGGTGCGGCTTATTTATGTTCAAAATAAAAATATTTGTATAATTCAGTGGGTGCGGCTTATATATGAGTGCACTTAATAGTCCGAAAAATACGATAAACACATCCAGTGATGTATGTAGCGGTATCATTGCAATTGTGACTGAAAAACTGACATGATACCAAACAGTTCCTGAAAGAAGACTACAGACTACTTGATTTAAAATTCCACCTAGACGAAACCCGCTGTTCTGGAAAGACAATAATTACATTAATTTTCAGATTTTTGTTTCATTTGCGATTCTCATATGAATGATAATCCAGCCATTTGATGTGCGCTCTAAAGACAGACTGACCTCTGTATACTGGACCTTCTGCTGAGGTATGATGATGGCTTCATCACATTAAAGGCAAGCATTCCCAGTATGAGCCTGATCTGTGTGTGTGTGTGTGTGTGTGTGTGTGTGTGTGTGTGTGTGTGTGTGTGTGTGTGTGTTTGTATAATTACCCCTGGGGCCAATTTGAATCTCA
Source organism: Silurus asotus (assembly GCA_024362625.1). NCBI lineage: Eukaryota > Metazoa > Chordata > Actinopteri > Siluriformes > Siluridae > Silurus > Silurus asotus. The sequence goes on along the minus strand of MU551541.1, from coordinate 4,198,474 downwards.
GGCTGTTTTCACTGTGCTAGACAACGCAGAACAAAGATCTAATGAGTCACAGATACCCGACCACACATACATTAAACCTCATACACAGGGGACAACCACAGACAACGTCATTCAGACTGTACATGGGTAGTTAAAATGCTGCAAATGGGATAATAAATGGCAAAAGCCTGTTCTATTAACATATTTAATATAGTAACGTTTTCCATAAGCATAGTACTGTATGTGTTCTTTAGCACTTTTGTAAGTCGCTCTGGACAAGGGTAAATGTAAATGTGTTCAGCTCATTGTGTTCCTATTCGACTGAAGCACATCTGATAATATACAGTATAAAAACTGATCTTTCAAGTGTAATAAGGTAAAGGAAATTGTGCACAAGGGACCTTCGGCTTTATCCTTCTTCGGTCTGACAGTCTTTAAAGACGTCCACTGTACTGTCATAGTAATTGCTTAGGGATTCTGGTCCACACACACACACACACACACACACACACACACACACACACACACACACACACACACACACACACACTCATCCTTTAAAATGATATACTGAACAAACAAAGAAGCCCAAATATGTATTTTTTCCTGTAATCTCACCTAAAGTATCTGGCGGAATAAAATGATCAATATTGAATAATAATCCACGTTTCAGTGTAAGAAAGAAGGATAGGTGTAGCACAAGTATACATGTCGCTCACATACACACACAGAAGCAGTACATTAACCTGGACACAAGCTGCACTGCATAGCAACCAGAACAGGTCGATACCCAGTTACCAATGACAAATAAAAACGACTCTGGCATTTTGGAAAGCTGTGTGTGTGTGTGTGTGTGTGTGTGTGTGTGTGTGTGTGTGTGTGTGTGTGTGTGTGTGTGTGTGTGCCCCTGTATGTACACTGCACAATAAAAAAAACCTGCACTAGTCACCTCCATGCTTTAGATTTAGATTTCATCCTAGTGCTGTGTTGAGGTGTTTAACATGAGATGTCAAGATGCTGAAGAGTGTAACCTCATAGTTGTGGATCGTTAAAATTGGCCATTGCTGGTGACACTTTACCGCCATAGCATCTTAGACAAATCAATGACATCTGTAAAATCTATACTTTCTGGATTTTTCTACTTTCGTATTTGTACTTTGCCCAGTCCTTATAGACACCGATCAGAAATAACATTATGACATTATTATGATTATGATTATCTCTTCATCATGGCACCTGTTAGTGGGTGGGATATATTAAGCAGCAGGTGAACATTTTGTCCTCAAAGTCGATGTGTTAGAAGCAGGAAAAATGGGCGAGCGTAAGGATTTGAGCGAGTTTTAGAAGACAAAATTTATGATGGCCAGACAACTGCGTCAGAGCATCTCCAAAACTGCAGCTCTTGTGTGATGTTCCCGGTCTGCAATGGTCAGTTTCTAAAAAGTGGTCCCAGAAAGGAACAGTGTTGAACGGGCGAAAGGGTTCTGAGTGGCCGAGGCTCATTGATCCACGTGGGGAGCGAAAAAGGCTGGTCCGATCCAACAGACAAGCTCCTGTAACTTAAATTGATGAAGTTAATGCTCGATGGGTCAGGACTGTTTTGGCGGCAAAAGGCAGGTGGTCATAATTTTATGCCTGGTTGGTGGTCATGTGGGACATAGATCCAAATTTGGCTTAGTATACAGAATAAAGCAGTGTTTGCCAGAGAGGTTTTTCTGGCATAGACTAGACAGGGTGCAACAAAAAAGCTGTAAGTGTAAGCAAAGATTTAGCGAGATAATCAGCTTTCAGGACAAAAAAAGTAGACTGAAAGGCTCTGCACTACATAGCCTTAGTAAGTGCCCTGTCAGGGCCACAGTAATTTTAATCAGGCTAGCAGTTTGTTTATGTTTTGGGAGTCAGAACCAAATAAGTAAGTTAGAAAATATCATTAACAGGTACAAACAAAAATGATTCCACCGCGCGATTATATAAAAACAGCCCAATGTACACAAGAAACAGATGAGGAATTGGAGCCATAATTCACAGCAAGTTCAGGCATTTCTAACTGTTTTTTCCTGTATTTCTGAGGTAATAGTATTTCAGGCCACATCCACTTTAGATTTATAAACACTTCAATATAAAAGCATCACCAAAATGAAAAGTGATTGATTTGACCTCACTGTTCCTCAACAACAATGCGTTATAACTAATTCAAGTCACCTAAGATAAAATATTTACACTGGGTTCCTTTGTTCTGTCAGTTCTCCTTTGCTTCCTATTCTTTCTTCTCTTTATTTCACTGCGTTGATCCATTAATAAAACAGCTAGGTTGTGTATGTGAGCACTACAGCACTGAGCCTGAGCTGTGTAATCATGACTTGCTGGAAAGACTGCCTTGAGGTTAGAGATCTGTAGTATAAGTAACAAAAGGATGGGTTAATTAAGAGGGGGTAAACCTTTGCTGCACTTATTTTCTTGATCTTGAGCCCACCAAAGTCATCTTGAAATGCCAGTTCTATTGTTCTTGCTATACACTGAATTTATTTGAGATCAAAAGATAAATATGAGCTTTCATTTCTTGATATTTACATCCTTTTACATATTGACCTCACCCATTTACCAAGTGAAAGTAATCAAATATGCAAGATGTTTTCTGCTGCCCAGGTGTGGGCTGTCAAATTTATTCTTTAAACCATGAATACTACTTAATGTCAAATTATGGTTTAAACCCCTAGTTTCAACTGTGAAAAAAGAATAAACCAACAAGAAGATAATAGAGAGATGTATATTAGAGAAAAGCAAACCATTTTGAAGCTAGGAAAAGAAGTAATTGTTCAAAATGTGGAGAAGGAAAGGATCTCTTTATGATCCACAACATCATCATTTGTGAAAGGTGGTGGTGGGATAACGGCTTGGGCTTGCATGACTCTTCTGGGACAGGTTTACTAATCTTCATTACTGGTGTAACTCATGACAAACAAAGCGCTTGAACAAGCGGGAAAGTGAAAGACTGGACAAATCAATTGGCAGACTTTAACTTCATTCAAAAAGAAGCTGCAGAAAAGCAGCAACAGAGTAGTGATGTCATTGGGTTTCTAGCTTGAAGGAGGTAACCAAATGCAAACAAATATTAGGTTTTATTCACTTTCAGATAATCAGATCCAATATTTTTGCCCACATGTACAGTACATTGAATGAACCAAAAGGTGCCATGTTCTAAATATAATACATTTAGATTTACAAAACAGACAAGTCTTAAACAACAGTATCTTTAAAAAAATGCACGTCTTTATTCATTAAACACACAAAAAAAATTGACATTAAAGATCATTAGCTACCAGTTAGTACATTTCCTGTGCAACATGTATGTGTTTTTCTGTGTTTCGACACAGCAAGTAGCCTGTAACACTGTGCACTGTGTGGCATGTAGAAGCGACTGGAGCAAAACAGCAAAGAATAGACGAATGGATTTGAATGGCACCATTCCCAAACCCCCGCCTTTTCCTGATCCCCTTTTTCCATGGCTCCTGCAAAGGCTCTTTGATGTGTGAATCTCCTCTCTCTCTCTCTCTCTCTCTCTCTTTCTCTCATAGCTCAGCCAAAATGCAAGCAAAATGTGATGGCTTTTTCCGGCTTCTAATCAAATACGCATAAAACTGCCCCAAGAGACAAGGGAGAAAATGTTACCATGGTTTCTTTTCATGCCTTTTTTTTCTTTTGCTTGATCAAAAATAGGGTGACAAAATTACTGAAAGAGAAAGAGGGACAGAAAGACAGAGAGAGAAAGATCTAGAATATAGATGGGAGATAGAGAGATACAGGATAGTGACCACAATGTACAGAAAGTAGTCACATGGACAGAGAGGGAAAAAAAGTGAAACTTACAAAAAAACTGAGAGAGAAAACAGAGTGGATAAAGAGAGAGACCAAGAGCAAGAGATAGACAGAACAGAAAAAGGTGGAGAGACAGTAAGAGACAGGGAGCAGAAGAGGGACTCTAACAGAGCAGCAATTGGAGGGAATTATAAGAAGGTGAGAGATTATGAATAAAACATGGTGAGTGTGAAGCAGCTTCATACAGAAGGGGGAAAACACAGATTGGTTATCCTAAACACACACAAACTCAGACAGACAGGAGACTGCATGAGAACACACGCTGCCTACAAATGACCAGATAAGACACATCATCTTTTCTCAAGGATTAGGACTGAAGTCTGAACTAACGCTCTTGAATTCGAAGAATATAAAAATGTGTTCAGTTTCAATTTTTGAACTTTGACTCCATACGGTCACAAGATTCATTAAGGTCCTCAGTGTGGTGGTTCCCAGAACTGCACTGCACCACAATTTGTTACGTTATTTATTTATTTTTTAACCAATGTATGATAAGCTACTTTTAAATTAAACCATTCTGAATAAAGAATCAATGGCAGACACAATCACTAAGGTCAATAAGTCTATTTGAGGATAGAGCATCTGTGTATTTATATGTCATATTCAGTTTGTCTTAAGCTACGTTCACACTAACAAGTGGCAGACACAGGATTTCTATGACAGAAGATATCAACTGTGACATAAATTACGATTTCATCAATTCTTCACAAATAAGGTATAATGCAATAAAGTGGCAAATACGAATCAGGCCACTCCTGTGGAACTCGTGGTTTATTCTGTGGTTTCTTTAGTTCCCGACTGTACAAACACAACAAAGAAATAAAGCTGGGAAAGAAACAGCTAGGGCTGCAACGAACGATTATTTTGATAAATCGGATGATTTTTTTATGAGATGTATTGCTTATAACTATATAAAACCCAAATTCAAGGTATTCATGTATAAAAGTGTACTCAAAAAAATGCAAAAGCCACATATTGAGTTTAACCATCTTTAATGTAGACATTTCATAGCTGCTTGTTGAGGGATGCAAGAGGGATTTCTCCTTTAACAAATTCACTCATGCTGGGTTGTTTCTTTCTGGAAAAAAATATATATAAATAGCATTTGCATAAACAATGTAAAGCAATTTGTGTCAATCAAAATTTGTATTGTATTTTGCAGATGGCAAGTCGACAACCAGGCTTAAAATAATCAATATAAAATATAATACAACATTGGTTTGAAAATGTTTGTAAAAAAAATACAGACGATTTGTTTAGTTCTGAAGATACAGTGCCCTCCACAAGTATTGGCACCCCTGTTTAAGAAGTGGTCGTGGACTTCTAAAAATTCTCCTTTTTTTTAAAACAACATAGAACCCAAATGCAAAAAAAAAAAAAAAATCCAACCTTTTATTTAAGTACATTACTTTGGTGGTTTCATAAGTCAGGCAATGGCTACAAGAAAATAGCCACTCGCCTTAACTTGCCGGTATCTACAGTCAGAGGAATCATTAAGAAGTTTAAAACAACTGGAACAGTGACAAACAAGGCTGGAAGAGGTCCCAAGTTTATCTTGCCACAACGCACAGTGAGGAGGATGGTAAGAGAAGTAAAAAAATTTCCCAAGCTCACCGTCACAGAATTGCATCAAAGAGTGGCATCTTGGGGTCACAGAGTCTCCAAAACAACCATCAGACGCTCTCTACATGCCAACAAGCTGTTTGGGAGGCATGCAAGGAAAAAGCCTTTTCTCACTAACACTCACAAACGTAAACGTCTGGAGTTTGCTAAGCGGTACTGGGACTTCAACTGGGATCGTGTGCTTTGGTCAGATGAGACTAAGATTGAGCTTTTTGGCAACAAACACTCTAAGTGGGTCTGGCGTAAAACAAAAGATGAGTATGCCGAAAAGCACCTCATGCCCACCGTGAAGTATGGTGGAGGATCTGTGATGCTGTGGGCCTGTTTCTCTTCCAAAGGCCCTGGGAACCTTGTTAGGGTGCATGGCATTATGAACGCTTTGAAGTACCAGGATATTTTAAATAAAAACCTGATGGCCTCTGCCAGAAAGCTGAAGATGGGTCGTCATTGGGTCTTTCAGCAGGATAATGATCCAAAACATGTGGCAAAATCTACACAAAAGTGGTTCAGCAGTCACAAACTCAAGGTCCTCCCATGGCTATCTCAGTCTCCAGACCTCAACCCAATCAAAAACCTGTGGGGCGAGCTAAAGGGAAGAGTGCATAAGAGAGGACCCAGGACACTGGATGATCTAGAAAGATTGTGCAAAGAGGAATGGTCAAAAATCCCTCTCTCTGTGTTCTCCTATCTTGTGAAATGTTATAGGAGGAGATTAAGTGCTGTCTTGTTGGCAAAAGGAGGTTGTACAAAGTATTAACATCAGGGGTGCCAATAATTGTGGCACACATGATTTCAAGTTTTTTTTTTTCTTCTAAATGTGTGATTTTTTTACCACCAAAGTAATGTACTTAAATGAAAGGTTGGATTTTTCTCTTTTTTTGCATTTGGGTTCTATGTTGTTAAAAAAAAAAAAGAGAATTTTTAGAAGTCCACGACCACATCTTAAACAGGGGTGCCAATAATTGTGGAGGGCACTGTAAAAGCATTTAAATGAATGTATTTCTGTATAATAATTAAATGATAAATGCATAAATTAAATATACAAACATTGAAAACCAGCGTTTGAACGTAGTAAAGCTGCAGTTAATCACCTTTGAAAACAGATAAGTTACTGTTGTAGCAGAAAATGCTATAAAAGAGATTGGAATGGAAAAGCAGCAAGCGAAAAGGCTTGATTAAAAAAAATATTTATAAAAAAAGAACAAAATGTGCATTGGTGTACAAATGCATAATTATTCTCTGAAAACCACAACAGTGACTAAAAATGTAATCGTTTACTGCTGCAGTTATTTGCTGCTTTCAGATTTAGTGTTTGTTCGCAGCGGTTTAATTGAATGTCACGAGTGAGCTGATGCAACCTGATGCTTGCGAGTCACAACAGAACAGAGCTAGTGCGACTGTCCAGAAGTTAACAAACAAACAGTTTACACAATCGCACTTCATTAAACTGTACTATTTTTACATGATGAGAATTATACAGGTTTTTGTTCACTGTGCTGATGTTTCACCTTCATCCGGGACACCAGTGTGGTACTTCAATGCCACTCGAGCTCCACTTTGCATAACTTCCAGGTTACAGTTTTCTTTGTTGCGTTTAATATAAAATGCTCTCATGCCTTGGATGACTTGGGACACTTTTTCCTGCTGCCAGTTGACCCAGTACTGTCTGCCATTTTCACAAGTGGCTATGTAATGATCCCATAACTTGAGCAGCCCAACTAATCGATTGATTAGTTGTTGCAGCCCTGGAAACAGCAGTGATCTCTGGAACATCTGGTTAGTTTGCTTTGTTAATCTTCCAATGAACTAAGCATGAATTCTTACATCAAATCTTCAGTATTAGGGCTGTCAATCATTTAAAATAATGAATGATTGAATAGTAATTAAAAAATTTTGTCTATGAAGGTTTTTTAAATTTTTTTTATATCTGATTGAAAAAAGGACATCATGAATAAATGTGTGTTGAAGGTTTTCATTTTGCCTCTTTTACATTTATTTTTATTTTTTATGAAAATTGTCAAACAGAAATGCGTGCTGCATTAATCACGCGTTAATAAAATGAGTGTCGCTAAATTTAATTTGCGTTAACGTGCTATTAACACGTTAATTTTGACAACCCTACTTAGTAAATAACTAAAACAATTGTGTGTATAAATCATATAAAGAGCAGTAGGCTATACTATCATGTCCACTTTAATTTCTCACTGCAGAACAGGACAGTATACTTTCACAATTGAACACAACAGCTGTCATTACAAAATCATAAGAGATTAACAAAATCTCTTAAACACAACTTGCGCCTTTCTTGTGTGAACATAGGATTACAAATGGCCTCTTACTGGATTGTCACCTGTTACTGCATGCACGGTTTTTCAAATTCATTAAAGGGTTGAAATATATATTTAAGGGCTGGAACAATTCCTTAAGGAGCTCCATTAATTCAATATATAATATATTATATATTTATATATAAAACAATTAGTTTGCCTTGATGCTTCGTTTAGTTCATTTAACTACGCACAGAGCATTGTGTTTCCCCACGGACATTTATTACTGATGCACCACCTGCTAAATTCTAGGACGCTCTGGACAGGTAAACACAGAAAACACTGCAGAATGAAAAATGGAGAAATGGGGAGATAACAACAGAGACGATTCAGGGCCAAAGGGCAGAAAGTTTTCAAGGTTTTGAATCATTTCAAACTAAAATACATACATACTTTCTTTGAAAGTAATTTGGAATTAATTTTTATATTTTTATTTGTTTTTTTTTTCTAAAAAGGAAACAAATTGCTTGTTCTTTTAAAGAGACAAGTCTTTTTTTCTCTCATATATTGCTGTTTAATAAAGAAAAAGTACTTTTTATCCGATTACTCCATAAACCGATGGAATAATCGGTAGAATACTCGATTACTAAAAGAACCAATAGCTGCAGCCCAAGTATATTTGGCATAATATTGTGTTATTGTATGTATTGGAATGTTATTCATATGATTTCACCTATGATTCCATCTCATTTTGACTCATATATCTATGAGTTGAACTTCTATACAACACAAAAACATCTAAACATTGCTATAAAACCAACATTCCCTCTATCCCTCCTACTCCTTTGCCCTCCTGTCAAACACAATCAAATGTGGTGGCCTCAGCACAATTCCAAGCAGAGGCCCACGTGAGCGCCGATGTCCCCATTCCCCTCTGTGCACCGTCCTGGTTGAGCTCCAGCTTAGAGTCAGATCTGCATCTACATCCACTTTACCCAGCAGGGCTTTCAGCAGTGTCAGAAAAAAAGTATGTGCATGATTTGTACATGCTTACAAATACACAGTGTTCTGAAATCAATCCTACATAAAATTTAGTTTAGCCATGGCAAAACGCAATACTCACCAGTGTGGACTGTATTTGCTTTTACTGGATTTAGCTCTAATATTAAAACCAGTCTGGTAAAATAGTTGGATATATGAGTAAGCATTACAAACGATGCCATTTTCCTAGTTTAGATTTTTCACTCCGGTTAATCAGGATCACACCTCCCTCACATGACACGGTTTACAGTGCCGAAACTCCCCTGAGGTCAGTGGGACAGTGGCTAAGCCTGATCCTGGATCAGCTCAAATGGGCAATGCAGTATCTGCTAAAATACAAAACCACTGTTGTCACTAGGAAAAGGAACATCAACATCAATTCGCTTCCCCGCATGACAGAATCATATGTCTTCCAGCAGTATTGCATCAGAGTGATGGAAAAGAGAAGCCTGTGTGGAAAGTAGATCTGATAAAAGGGGGGGAAAAAAACGGAAATGAGGGCATGGCTGAGGACAGTGAAAGACACAGACAAGCCAAAAATGACACCAAGACCAAACAAGGATAAATCCATGCCTGCTCTCTTCTCAGTAATACAGGCCAGGTCTGTGGCTTTGGACTGATATGTTTGGTCCTAACAATTTTTTTATTTAATGTTTCTCATTATCAGTGCTGACCTCAGCATGCTGTCCGTGTGGATTCTTTCCCCCTTGTGTCCTGGTTGCTTTGTTTTTCTCTCAAAAAATAACATCATGTGGATATTTCAATGTCAAAATGAATTTGGGAGTGAATGATTGTACAAACCTGATATACACCGATCAGATGCAACGTTATAGCCACAGATCAGGCATAACATTATGACCAGCTGCCTAATATCGTGTTTGTCCTGCCTGCCAAAACAGTCCTGACCCTTCGTTACCCTTCATTACCAGCATGAAGTACCTTAGCAATTTGAGTTACAGTAGCTCATCTATTGGATCAGCGGTCATTAAGTCCAACTTTAAGGACTTAGCATTGTGGTTTTTCTACACATTTTGGGGAAGGTGGTAGGGGGGGGTCCCTCTGAAGGAGAACAAAGCACTCAGGTGACAAGTAAAAAAAACATGCAAGGGAAGTAGCTGTCTTGCCTTAGATAACTCTCTCTCACTCAGACCACTTTACTGTCATAGAAATACCGAAAGGTTCACACAGCTTTGGCATTCTCTCAGATCATTGGTTAAATCATGAGCAAATGGTCACCAACACAACTAGAGGCAGAGACAAGGCAATACCTTGCGCTTAGTTTCATACACAGCAGTGTAGGAGCTTAAAAACCTCCATCCAGCACTTCCTTTTACATCATCATGTAATTTATGCTGTTACTTCATTTGTCTCCTGAAGATGTATCACGTGTATATATGCATGTATAATTCACAATACAGAAGAATAGAATAAAACAACTATTTAAAAAATTACATTCCTTCGCTCCCCACGTGTATCAATGAGCCTCGGCCGACCATCGCTCCCGTTCATCAATGTTCCTTCATTGGACCACTTTTGATAGATACTGAGAACTGCAGACCAGGAACATCACAAAAGAGCTGCAGTTTTGGAGATGCTTTGACCCTCGCAATCACAATTTGGCCCTCAAATTCTTACCCATTTTTCCTGCTTCGAACACATCAATTTTAAGGAAAAAATGTTCACTTGATTTATATCCGCATATATAGATATATAAGACAGTGTCAGTAAAACTTAAACATTAAACATCGACTTTGAGGACAGAATGTTCACTTGCTGATTAATAAATCCCACCCACAAACAGGTGCCATAATAAAGAGATAATCAGTGTAATTCACTTCACCGGTCATAATGTTAGAAAGTCATCATTTTATGCCATAACCAGTGCTGGGCCAAATTATCTACGCTTCTACAGGAATCGGGATCACGGCTGAAACACAGCTGTGCTGATATTCGCCACAATCTCACTCTTGTTCATGTGATATAACTCATTTGTAAGCCAATTGAAATAAAAGTGTCTAAATCAAAAGATATATCTAATAATAGATACACTTCAGGCCTCTAACTGTTGTACCCGATCAGCAAAATCAGTATGAATACCTTAAATCCTATGAAAGCAATAATAGGAAAAAAAAAAGAGAACTTTTATTTTCCTGACTGCTCATGTTGCCCCCAAATACAGCACAGTTTATGTCAGTGGTGTGAAAGCCACACAGATGTGCTAAAATCACAAGCCTCTGCATAAACCTGGCCTAATTATAAACTCTGAAAAAGCTTCACACGTGGCTGTGGCGTTAATCATCCCAAACCCACACGTCTATAATTAATAGCTGAGGCAGAAGAACGGGTCAGGGTTTTTGGTCTGTTAAGTGTTCAAGCGCTGATGGAATTGTTACAAGCTCTGAGCCAAGACTGACGACATGAATCGGTCGACTGACACCATCCATGATCACCAATGATCTAGTGCTTAGACTCCTTCCCACAGCAAAGGGGTATTGATCATGTGCTGCTTCCCAGGGTTGCTGACTCAGCATGAACAAGAAAAGCATCCAAAAACCAGCAACCTTCCAAAAAAAAAAACCTGTGACATTACAATCCCTATATGCACACCTTCATTCTAGTAGCAAAGTCTATGCTTCATGAACTACCAGTGATTTTTGGAGGAAGTTGTAACCCTCATGACACTGTGAAAACAGTGTATGTGCATCTGTGGGTGAGAGACAAACAGCTAGTTAAGGGACAACAATGGGATATTCCTGTTCTGCACCATGCTGACTCGACACCATGTTATTCCACTGTAGCACGTTGCTTTTTAGGCTGCTCACAGCAAACGCAAAAGCTAAAAAACAATGCTGTTTATCTCATACAGAGACAGCAGGTTGTGTCACCGTACAGCCACATGCGATGACAATATGGGGCAGAGGTGGTCAAAGGCACATTAATAACAGCGTCTGGTGCTCAAACGGCAATCAAAAAAAAGAAACGGGTAAAGAATTAAGGATGTTTGATGAGCCAAGATTAGACATGTTTTTTTGCCCTTTATCACATGCTGTGAAATTACATGCTTGGTCGACAAATGAAAACGCCGGAGTTCTACATTGACCTATTTTAAAAGAATGTGAGGCTCAGAAAGAAGACCAGTTCTCAGTAACATTCTCTCAAAGGACAAAACAGAATTCCTGGAAAGATCCACATGCTGCTTTCTCTTCCTGTCATATAAATGAGCACTAGACCATTTTTCCAGAGATGCCCCGGCAGCCACAAAGCAACACTCCAGAAAACACAGTCATCCTTAGACTGGTTCAAAATTCCTCAAGAGAAACAGACATTGGAGCAGCAACATGATGCCATCATCAGCATCATCATCATCATCATCATCATCATCATCCCATCGTTACACTCGCTAAATTAAACTAAACCCCTTCCTTGTTTCTCAAATGTTCATCATTTGTACCTCATATGTGTCATATAAGTGTTCATACCCCTTGAATAGATTCTGTCATACAAGTGTTCATACCCCTTGAATCACATTTTGTCACGGTATGACCACAAACTTGAATGTATTTTATTGGGATTTTATGTTAGTGACCAACACAAAGTATCGCATAATTGTGAAGTGGAAGAAAAATATTTTTTCTAAATAAAAGTCAATACTTTGTTGAACCACATGTCTCTACCAGCTTTGCACATCTACTGCAGAGCCCATTCTTCTTTGCAAAACAGCTCAGGTTGAATCAGATTGGATAGAGAACATCTGTGAACAGCAATTTTTAAATCTTGCCAAAGATTCTCATTAGGATTTAGGTTAGGACTTGGACAGGACCATTCGAACATATGAATATGCTTTTAACTCAACCATTCTATTGTAGCTCTGGCTGTATGTTAAGGGTCATTTTCCTGCTGGAAGGTGAACCTCTGCCAGAGATTAAAATCTTTTGCCGCCTCTAATAGGTTTTCTTCCAGGATTGCCCTGTATTTGGCTCCATCCATCTTCCCATCAACACTGTCCAGCTTCCCTGTCCCTGCTGAAAAAAAAACAACCCCCACAGCAGGATGTTGCCACCACCATGTTTCAGGATGTGGATGATGTGTTAGGTTTCTGCCACACAATGTTTTGGCCAAAAAGTTTAAGTTTGGTCTCATCTGACCACAGCACCTTCTTCCACATGTTTGCTGTGTCCCCTACATGGCATGGGACTTCTTATTCTTTTTTTTTTTGTCAACAATGGCTTTCTTCTTGACACTCTTCCATAATAGCCAGATTGGTGGAATTCAGCACAACTAATCATTGTCCTGTGGAAAGACTCTCCCACCTGAGCTGTAAATCTTCGCAGCTCCTCCAGAGTTACCATGGGGCTTCTGGCTGCTTCTTGGATCAATTATCGCCTTGACCGGCATGACGGTTTAGGTGAACGGCCATGTCTTTGTAGGTTAGCAGTTGTGCCATACTTTCCATTTTTCCGATGATGGATTGAACAGTGCTACGTGAGATGTTCAAAGCTTGGGATACGTTTTTTATAACTATAAACGTTTCCACAACTTTATTCCTGACTTGTCTGGTGTTTTCTTTAGTCTTTATGATGCAGTTTGCTTACTAATGTTCTCTAACAAACCTCTGAGGCCTTCAAAGAACAGCTGTAATTATGCTGGGATTTAAGTACACACAGGTAGACTCTAATTACTAATTAGGTGACTTCTGAAGGCAGTTGATTGCACTGGATTTTAATTTAGGGGTATCAGAGTAAAAAGGGACTGAATACATACGCATGCTGAACTTTTCGGATATTTATTTGTAAAAAAATAAACTTTAATACCATGTATCATTTTCCTTCCACTTCACAATTATGCGATACTTTGTGTTTCACAAAATGTGAAAATATTCAAGGGGTATGAATACTTTTACAATAAACTGTACAATTTTTTTTTCACTTCTAAACAAGCAAATACATTTCGATTACAAAGTATTGGATCAGCAAGTCAGCTCATTTTGTCTCTGCTATACAATGATGATATTTGAGTTCCAGATCAAAAAATGAATATGTGAGATTCAATCATCTCTCTAGGTCATGAATAATCATACTAAGTACACAAGTTCAGGCATTGGTAAGGAGCCTGGTTTACTACACCATGGGACTCAGTTTCTCCCAGCATGACTTACTAACTTCTAATTTCAAACTCATAGGCTAGTTATTGATTTTTTAAATAATTAAACACTTCAGTCGTTATACTCAAACACACATCATAGGGCATCAACTAAACAAGCTACTTAAATTTCTTTGAGGGCAGAGTTGGCTGAGAATACGGCCAACTAAGGAGTTTTGTGATTGAAACAGCCCTTACAACATCCGACTTCCTGATCAGTATCCTGACTCCCGAACTAGTTAACAGTTGACTGAGACACCCTCAAAAACAAACAGATTCAAATTTTAACTTTCTGGTCCTGATCTTCACATCTAGTTATAACATAATATCTTTTATTTCAACCCATCCATTTTTCAAATACTGAAATATGTCTTTGACAGGTGCTGCCTCAGATACACTGTAAACAATTCAAACATGATACTGTGAGATGATAGTTGTACCATATGGCCTTCCTTTCAATTAAAACATCTCGGGTTTAAAACGCTTTAAGAAAGTAGTCGAAAGGTCCTCATGTCCTGATTAAGTCCCAATGGACAAAGCATTTCATGTTCAGTGAAGAGCAAGGATTTGAACAAGGACAAAGTTCAAATGCAATGCGTAACAAATCATTCATAAGCTGTAACATAATGAGAATGTTTTTTAAAAGAAATGTGTTAATAGTTTATTTTTAGCAATGAACATATTAAACAGAAGAAAAATCGAAATCAGATCAATATTGGTGTGACCACCCTTTGCCTGCAAAACAGCATCGATTCTTCTAGGTACACAGTTTTTGAAAGAACTCAGCAAACCTCTTTGGATGTGGGCTGCTTCAAATCCTTCGGTCTCTTCGGCTATGTGGGAGCCAAAACTAATTCTTCCAGGACTTTGTTTTTCTCAACGCCAAAGATAGTTCTTAATGGCATTTGCAGTATGTTTGGAGTCATTGTCGGGCTGCAGTGTGGCCAATCAGACGCCTCCCTGTTGGTACTGCACGAAGAATTTTCTTATATTTCTCCGCATTGAGGACCATTAATCCTGACCAACTCCATTAGCAGAAATTTAGTCCCAAACTTGCAAGGAACCTCCACCATGCTTCACTGTTGCCTGCACTCATTATTGTACCGCTTTCCAGTTCTTCGGCAAACAAGAGCACCTGCTGCTATCTTTCTGCTCACCAGTTCCTATGTTTTCAATGATATTTGAGTCCCTGAGCATTGTTTCCATGTCAAGCAAATGTTTTTTTGGCTGCAATTCTTACAGTAAAGTCCACATCTGGCCAGACTTCTCCAGACAGTAGATGAGTGTACTTGAGTTTCACTGGTTTCCGCCAGTTTTTTGCTGAAGTCACTGCTGGACATTTGCCGACGTTGAAGGGAAGTAAGCATGATGTGTCTTTCATCTCATCTTCTTTTGTTATTTCAGAACATCTTAAACAAAAAATCTGCTTTGAAATCTTTGCTTGGGAGAGACCTTGCTGATGCAATGACCTGGGACATGGGACATGAAACTGTCTTCCTCGACCTCACCTTAGTAGCAGAGTTTGGCTGTTCCTCACCCAGGTTTCTCCCTCCTACACAGCTGTTTCTGTTTCAGGAAATGTTTCAACCATCTGGGGAGGTTGTAACTTAGTGGTTAAGGCATTTAGACTTTGGATCTGAAGGTTGCGAGGTGAAATACCAGCCACACATCCCAAATCCCAAGATGCCACTCCTGAGAAGAGCCTTCCCACATAGCTGATATGAGTGAAATAAATGTGTTGCTCTGGATGAGGGTCTGTCAACTGTTGTACCGTGAATGTAAACCCTTTATATAAAATTGATGACAATTATCACCTGCTTGTTATCATTGATTAATCATACACCCCTATCCTACCAAACCCCTGACTTTGGTTGCAAAGGTAAGAACTGAAAGCACATATTGATTAGATTTGGGTGTGCATTTTTTATTATTTTCCCATGTTTGTTAAAGGATCAAAATGAATGAATTGTTTTTTGAAAGCATTCTCACTTTACAGCATTTTCCCCTACGACTGCCTTCAAAGCTTTTGCACAGTACATACAGTGTGGATGATTAGTGGATGTGTGGTTGTGACTCGAAGACGCAGTCCACACCTTGGCTTCAGCAGCTGAGGAAGCAGGAGCCGCCGCCGCCGCCGCGCGCTCACGAGCTGCGATCGCGCGCGCAGGTGACAATATTTACTACGGGCGCGCGTGCGCGCGGGGTGCGTGCGTGCGTGCGCGAGCGAGCGAGCGATCCAGCGGCTCGGCGTACAGTAGAAAAGCGGAGCGATCGCGCGCGTTCACTGAAGCTTTCGAAAGAAAATAAATAAATATATGTTTATATAATTCAAATACATCAGAACGAATAATCAGGGCGTATATTAAACCCCGGATCTAAGGTCAGTGGACGGTTTGAATGATAAGCTAATAAAAAGGTAACGTTGTTACGCCTTGCGCTTGATCAATGCAATGCTCAATTATAGATTAACGCAGAATAATCTATAATAATAGCGATCATTTGGAGTGAAAGGAAATAGCAGACACATTTCGACAGGCATGAGGAGCATGTAGAGTACGAGGTTAGCATTAGCTGCTTAGCCGAAAAGAAATAAAAGCGAATAAATGGCCATTTTTATTTACCTTCCAGCAGCAGGCTTTATACTGACCGATCTCTCACTACGCCTTCTTCTTCTTCTTCTTCCTCACATCGCTTCCTGTAGTCCAAGACTGCACGGTTTTCGCATTAAGCTGATGTGAATAGCAGGCATTTGACAGTGTGTGTGTGTGTGTGTGTGTGTGTGTGATGCTGAGTCTATCTGCGTGTGTGTTTCCTTGGCAGCGTCGACTCTTCTGCCCGAGCCGAGCACACTGCTTCGCGCATGCGCAGCACTGAAGCGCCAGACCACCACCCAGCTGTACATTGGGGAGCACAAGACGAGCAGGCTGATGCTACTGAACTGTATATTTCAGTGAAAAACATTATATATAAATATGTTTAAAGCTATATTTAAAAAAATACGGTAGGTGGTGGTATTGGACTATATTTTGAATTCCAGGACAAAAGGCCCTGTAGTTGTAATCTAGGACACTGGGAAAGACAAATGAATCAAAACTGTATGTAGTTTGTGTGATAGATATGGGGATATTACAAAGTGTTTTACATAATTATTATGTGTATATATATGTATATGTATGTGTATATACATATATATTTATATATCTTTATATATATCTGCCTTCTTTTTCTTATTATATTTTTCTTTACATTTTGTTATTATATTTATATTTTGATTCTTTCATGCCGGACCGTCGTTAAAAGCATTTTACTGCATGTCGTACCCTGTATGTATGTGTATGTGACAAATAAAATTTGATTTGATTTGATTTGATAATGGTAATGATCAACAATAATAATAATTTTAATTACAAATGAGTTTATTAGAGGGACAGCACATGTAGGATGTTTTGGAGACAAGGTGGGAGAGGGTTGAGATGGTTTGGACATGTGCAGAGGAGGGACATGGGGTATATCAGTAGGAGAATGCTGAGGATGGAGCCACCAGGCAGAAGGAAAAAAGAGGAAGACCAAGGAATAGTTTTATGGATAACCCTAACCCTAACCCAGCAGCATCATTCTCCAAAACATCACACAACAGATACAGGCCATCAGCTTCACCACTCCTACCAGTGCAGGGACTGGGGCTTCTGCACAGCTATACCTCAATACCCACCTCTCCTACTTCCCCATCACAAGAATGATCCTTTATATCCTTTCTATCTACCCTGAAGTACTGTGCTGATCAGATTTCTCCAGTGTTTACAGACAGACACTTCACTAAAGATATGCCATGTGTAGTCCTGCTTCAAACCCTCCAGCATCATCCCTGTTCCCAAAAGCCCAGGATTACAGGACTACTACAAACCTGTCACTTGGACATTTGTATTAATGCAGTCCTTTAAGCGCCTTGTGCTGCCATACATATAATTAATCACAGACCCACTCCTAGACCCTCTGCAGTTTTCCTGCAGAGCAAACAGTTCTGTAGATGATGCAGTTAACATCCCTACACTTCACTCTCCAGCACCTGGACTCCACAGGAACCAATGCTATTTGTCAAAATCTGCCTTTAACACAATCATTCCCACTGTGCTACAGGACACGCTCACTACAGGTGGATCACAGGCTTTCTGTCTGGCAGGAGACAGCACATGAAAATAGAAATAATCTTTTCTGACTCCTGGACCATCAACACTGGCTCCCCACAATTCTGTGTTATTTACTCCTTTACTCTTCTCCCTGCTGCATCTGTAGTCACCAATCTATAAAGCAACTTAAGTTTGCAGATGGCATCATCCTCATTGGGCTCATCTCTGAAGGGGATAGGTCTGCCTACAGGTGGGAAATTAAACATCTGCTGGCCTGCTGCAGTCAGAACAATCTGGTGTTTAATGCTGTCAAAACAGTCCAGATGGTGATAGACTTCAGGAAGAACTCTGCCCCACCCTCCCCTGTTATACTGTGTGACTCCACTGTGAACACTGTAGACTCCTTCAGCTTCCTGGGAACCATCATCACTTAGAACCTTAAGTGAAAGCTGAACATCAGCTGACTAAAGAAGCACACCAGAGGCTGTCCTTTTTTTAACAGCTGACAAACTTTTCGAGTCACGTCGCTCCATCAGGAACAAAACCTCATGCCACAGAAACAGTCTGCAACTGACCTCATCAATTATACCAAGGAACCACCATCATCTATGATTTGCCTCTCTAAACATTAACATTACACAGAATACAGTGGGAACACAGAAAACCGTATGTAGCAATCACACACACACACACACACACACACACACACACACACGGAGTCAATTTACAGTCACCAATCCAATTACCAGCAGAAGGAAACCAGAGAACCAGAATAAAATCCAAAGACACTTGGAGGACATGTGAAACGCTCCCCAGATAGTAACTTGATCTTCAGATATGGGTCTGTGGAGGTGTGAGGTGAGGTTTGTATACATGTACCAGGAGTTTGTAGTTGCAGCCTGTTCATTTTTGCAATCTTTACAAACCACACAAGAATATTCTGGGAATATTCTCCCAAGTTCTAGGAGACCACTGTGTGTGTGTGTGTGTGTGTGTGTGTGTGTGTGTGTGTGTGTTTGTGCATACATACATACATACTTTATTTGGTATTTACATTTTTTTTTCTCTCTTTCTTTTATCCTCTATCAAATCCAATTTTACAGAAATAGGTGAGGTTTGTATACATGTACCAGGAGTTTGTAGTTGCAGCCTGTTCATTTTTGCAATCTTTACAAACCACACAAGAATATTCTGGGAATATTCTCCCAAGTTCTAGGAGACCACTGTGTGTGTGTGTGTGTGTGTGTGTGTGTGGGTGTGTGTGTGTGTGTACATGCATACATACATACTTTATTTGGTATTTACATTTTTTTTCTCTCTTTCTTTTATCCTCTATCAAATCCAATTTTACAGAAATGCAAAGGTTATAAAGTTGGTATGTATAAGTTTAGTGCTTATAATTTTGTATCTTTTAAGTTAATTCCTAAAAAGCAATGCAGTGGTGACTGTGGCACCATGAAATGTGAAAAGACACCATTAAATGTTATGAGGAAGAAACCTTAAAAGGAAAAAGACTCAAAAGTGAACCATCCTCATTTGGGTGGCACCAAATGTCGCATGCTGGTCATCTTGGTAAGGAAGGCTTCCACCATGAAATACAGTAAATATGTGTATATTTAAATATTTATTAGGTTTAGTAACTTGTTGCTTTGTGTTTTAGTTTATGTGTAAGGTTCTGAAGGACACTATTTTTATAGTTTAAAATAAGGAAATAAAAAAAGACTCATCTCAAACATGGGTGATAATCAGATTTTGCTTTTAGCTCTAAAAAATAAGCTATTTATATTTTTTATGTAGTCAGACATTGTTAACTGATCTGCTCATACAGAGTGTACAGATGATAGAATGAGAGCACAGCACCAACAAAAACTAAAGCACTGCTGCATCACTGTTTTAGGAACAGCTGCAATGTCACTAACAAAAGCAAAAATAGTCAGAATGGTTATGTTTTAATAATTCTGTTGCCCAGTTAAAACACACATATTGACTATAATTTCTGTAAATATTTAAGACTTCTTGTCCCACACCCTGGATGTCAGATGATTTGCGCAGCAATTGGCGAGAACTCAGACCAGCAAGGAAAGTGGAAAAAAATCTTAACGCAGACCTCACATCCTACTTTGCACTTCTGACCAAATTTTCTTTGAATGTAACTTCAGCTAAAGTTTCCTTCTACAAGATAGTCGTAAGCTCCACAACATGGAGTCTTCACTACTCAATACTCCTGCTCCACCTGTTCCATCCTCCCTGACTACTGATGACTTTGCCTCCTTCTATTATAAGAAGATTAAGAAAATCTGCCAGACTTTTACTTCCTCCCCAACAGAGGTGGGAAGTAATGAAGTACAAATACTGTACTTAAGTAGATTTTTTTTTGTATCAGTTCTTTACTCCACTATTTACTTTTCAGACTTTTTCAAACTTTTTACTTTTTCTCAATACATTTTTACACAAATATCTGTACTTTTTACTTCTTACATTTTCAAAACCGGCTCGTTACTTTAGTTTTAATCAATTGATTTAGTGAAATGTTAATATTTTTTATATTCACTGGGCCGATTTCAGCCGAACAACCGATTTTCCATCTTTTTCAGTCCACTGGTGTATAAAGTCCTGTCTCTCACTCACCACAGATGTAGACTAGTTTACAAAGCTGAGAATCAGCAGGCAGAAAGCAACAAGACGTAAAACTAATGTGGATGAGACAGAGGGAGTCAGTGATGTAACCATTACTGAGAACAGAGTCTTTCCTTATCATCATCATCTTCATCTTCATCATCATCATCTTTTCTCTGCTTGTGTTCTATATGTGGATCTTCAGCATGGATACATTCATTCGGTCACCATTTTTAATTCGTTTTATATATATATATAT
>MU551541.1:4080941-4176982 GCA_024362625.1 Silurus asotus | reverse complement strand
TATATATATATATATATATATATATATAAGCTTCTTGACTTGAAGCGGTGCACTTTCTCCGGTATCACCTCATTAACTATCCGTGTGGAAACATAGCAAAGGCTCTTAATAATGTCCACACATCTCTTCACTGTTATAGCCTTTATATTAAATCACTGTACATATGCTTACATACATATCACATGCTGTAAATATGATATATACTTATCTGCATTATTGCTACTTTTTGCACTTCTGGTAGATGCCAAACTGCATTTGGTTGCTGTGTACCTGTACAATGCAATGGCAATAAAGAGAAATAGGATGTCTATTTAATATGAGGTCCAGTTAACAGCTAAAACAGGTAGAAGTAATAACCACTTTTTACTTAAGTACATGTCAGAGCCAAGACTTCTTTACTTTCACTTAAGTAAAAAATTATTATCAGTACAACTTTTACCCGAGTATTTTAAAACATGATTATCTGTACTTCTTCTTAATCAAAGGATGTGTGTACTTTTGCCACCTCTGCTCCCCAACAATGACTACACTACACAGCCAGGAATCCCTTACTCCTTCGTTAACTATGGACTATCAACTATCCTTCTCACCTGTTGCCAATATGGCTCGTTCTTGTCGATTTCTTCTCTACAACACCTGTATGATTCGACGACTTCTGTCCATACAGGCTGCTCAGGTGCTTGTTGATTCTCGTTATTCCGGGACTGGACTATTACAACTCTCTGCTGGCAGGTCTTCCTCTGAACGCTAGTCATCCTCTGCAAATGATCCAAAATGCAGCTGCATGACTTGTGTTTAATCTGCATAAGTTCTCCCACCCCACCCCACTGCTGCGCTCCCTTCACTGGCTTCCAGCAGCTGCACGTATCAGATTCAAGACACTGATGCTTGCCTACAAGGCCAAAAATGGACCAGCAACATCTTACCTCAGAGACCTCATCACATCTCACACTGCACCACGCTGTCTGAGATCGTCCAGCACTGCTAGACTGGTACCACCTTCTCTCAGAATGAGAGGTAAATACACTTCAAGGCTCTTCTCTGTTCTGGCACCGAGGTGGTCGAATGAAGTTCCCCTAGATGTCTCAAAAGCGGAGTCTTAGTCTATCCTCAAGTGACGGTTGAAGAACTTCCTCTTCCTTAAACACTTGAATTAGCACTTTCCAAGTTTTCTTTGTAAAAATCAAGAGTTGTAGTCTGAATAATCTTAAGTTTGTAATCTAGCGTACCAGTGTAGATTTATTCATCGCTAGAGACACTTTTGTACATCACGTCTGCTAAATGGTGCAAATAAAAATGCAAATGTAATGTAAATGTAAATCATCCACGGTGGAAATTTCCTGCAAAGCTGCCCAGTCATTAAGCAAAACACTGACACAAATGATAATGAGAGTTTATTAAATAAATAGCAGCATCACAAAAAAGGGGGTCATGTGTTAAATGGTAGATCGAAACAGGAGAAGTGATTTGAACATCCATTCACCGTTTTTTTGTTATAAAATGGCAGTTTTGAATGAAGGGCCTTTAAGATATAGCGAGTACTAAAATTCTACACACTCACAAAACAACAAAGCATTTACAGCATTTTACACAACAACAGACATCTATAGCTTCTCTGAACACATGGTTTGGATTTGGGACAGATTTCGATTTTGCTGAATGAGATGTGGCTTTTTTCATAACCCTA
Organism: Silurus asotus; assembly: GCA_024362625.1. Lineage (NCBI taxonomy): Eukaryota > Metazoa > Chordata > Actinopteri > Siluriformes > Siluridae > Silurus > Silurus asotus. The sequence continues at coordinate 4,175,295 of MU551541.1, read as the reverse complement.
CAGTAGGTTTCTTTCCATGCATCCGGTGTAGTTCTCCAGTGTGTTTGTGCTTCATCAAAACACCACGAGAAAACAGACATTTACATTCAAGAGAGAATTCTCCAACTGTTGTGGCACTGATTGAAGGCGTAACCTCTGAGAGAGTGAGAGTAATATTTTGCATGACGTTTTGCATCATTTTCTAAGTAAATCTAAACCACAATCCTTTAACATTATGATTTAAAGCATAGCTCTGGAGCCATACCTTACACAGCCAACACACTGCATGCTTTGATTAGAAATGATCATTACGATTTGAACTGCATTCCGTTCTACAGATTTGTCAAGGATGCACAATTACAGGTGGGTTTGTGAGTTTGAGACGATCCGAGGACTTCTTTCTGCCTTTTTTGTTTCGTCAAATCTGACAGGTCATATGAAACAAAACATACCCCATCCTGCTGCTGCTGCTGCAAAAACTATGCAGAGATGTCCTAGGCTGTTCCCTACCATTGATTGAATAGTATATTGAAACAAAGAAATGCAATGGAAACATAATTTATTTAAAGTGGTGATGTTCTTGGGGTAAATCATTTAATTAGGATTTTTTTTTAGGGGGATAGACTGTTAGTCAGCCTTAATTTCTTGCATCTCGGAGGGCATCTGCAATTCTGTAAGAGAACCACATGAGGGAGCTGGAGCTCTCTCTTTGGAAGCCTCGTTGCTTATTCACGCTGTTGAGTATTGTTTTATTGAAAAACTAGATCAAGCCATGCAACACTTTATGGCATTCAGATATCTGAACCTGTTCAAAAACATCATCATCATCATCATCATCATATAGATTTTTTTTAAACTTTAGATTAATTCCCACACAGTGCAGAGTGTCCTAGATTGTCCTAATGCATGTGAACCAGGTTAGTCTCTGATTCTGTAAATTACACCCCTGTGCCCCACCAGCATACATTCGACAGCATGGTAACATCCAGCTTTGGCGGCTTAAGTTAGGGGGTTAAGTGAAATGGAATACAGAGAGAGACACAGAGATCCTGGTGGCCATGCTACAGCAGACAGCTCAGCCATAATGAATCAAACGCTGCTGGTGTGTTCTGCCAGAGTATGGCAGCTGTTGACAGATAGCGCTGACACTCCAGTTTGCATCTCTATCCCAAGATGAGTGTCAATGTCGGGCAGCTCCAGCTTCTGAAGCGCATTGCCGTCCCCATTGCGGCAGTTACTGTTCCGATCGACGTCCACGCAAATGAGAAGCGGCGTGACGGCGGCTTGCGATGGGCACGGTACATGGATGGCCACAGGCTTGAGCCGGACTCCGCTGTACTGGCAGCGCATGTAACTGGAGAAGGCACGCCTGTAGGTCTTATTGAAGAGAGTGTATACCAGAGGGTTCACACCCGACGAGATGTAGCCCACCCACACAAACACGTTGAGCAGGTCAGAGAGCAGCGGCTTGTTGCACGCGCTGCGACACAGCACAAACAGCACGTTGGTGATGAAGAACGGGCACCACATGAGCAGAAAGAGGAAGAACACGACGCCCAGGACCTTGGAGGCACGGCGCTCGTTTTTGATGGCCTGCATCATGCCACGGCGGCCGTGTGATACAGCAGGAGAGCTGAGTTGAGACGGTGCCTCCGAGCCGGCCACCATAGAGATGTTGTCTGATGTCGACGGGCTGAGCGAGTTCCCGATTCGCAGGCAGTTCAGGCTGCTACGACGGGAGGGGACAGGGGGCGGCGCCAGCTGAGACGTGGACGGGGCTGCCGACTGCAAGGGCTGCTGGGAAGAGGCTTTAGACTCAAAAAGGAAGACAGAGGCTTGACGCTGAAGAGCCTGGACAGTTAAGCAGTATGTGACCACCATGATGACAAGAGGGATGAAGAAGGCCACGAAGGAGCCGACCAGTACAAAACGCTCCTCATTCAGCATACAGCTTCCATTTTCAAACACTTTATCTGTGTTGCGGAGGCCAATCACAGGAATAGGCATGGAGATACCTGAGAGAGGGAAAGAAAGAAAGGATTAAGGTATATTTTAGGTATTACAATTTTTTTTTTCTTTAGGTATTTTTGTCTTATTTTGTAGGTGAAAACACATCAAGTGCTTTTGATGTAATTGTTATAGGTGCAAGATGCAGTGCGTCTATGCATTTAACAGCACTGGACTAAATATTTAGGAGTCATCAGTGATGGGGAGTAATGAAGTAAATGTTCATCAAATTGTTATTTGTAGCTTTTTCACATATCTGTACTTTACTTGCAAACTCTTACTTTTTTGCAAAATCAGTAGTTCCTTTTTATTTATGAGTGTTTAAAAACATAACTGGTCAAGCACACAGCAAACCACCAATCAATATAGAGCACATGCTCTGTTTTCAACTTGTTTTGATCGCCGCTTGGTTGTATCTACTTATCACCAAACAGTTCAGCATCAGTTCAACAGCAAGCAGAACATAAATGTACATAAAAAAAGTCCTGACTAACTTGCCACAACACCTGTGGCCTTATTTGCGCTAAATAGTCGAAAAGAAGGTTCTGTGATCATGATCATTTGAATAGATATCAATCAGTGTTTGACTCATTAATATCATTCTATTAATAGATCAGTGGGCAAAGAGTAACATTGGAGTCTTTTTACATAATGTGAGTTGATTAAGCAAAGGAACATTATAGACAATAAATCATAGTACTTTGGATACTTAAATACATTTGAAGGCAAATACTTTTGTACTTTTACTCAAGTGAAAGTTTAAGTTTTACTGGAGTAATATTTTATCTAGTGCATCTCTACTTTAATTTAAGTGCATGGTTTTTGTACTTCGTCCACCACTGAAAGTCAGTGAAGTAATATTACTATGCTGCTAAAATAGCTAGCCAATGGAATTTGATAAATCAGTAAAAGCATACGTCTTTGAAGGCAGAAAATAAACCTACTCGTTCCTGAAACTTTTGCCTTTGGGAAACAAAGGACAGGTTTTATTTGCCACAGAAATTTTGTTTCTGAGCCTTAACAAGTCCTTAAAGAGGGTCAGCTTTCAGAGATACCCAACACCATTAATATTCCTATTTCAAGTAACATACTTTTTTTTATACAGTGAGGAAAATAAGTATTTGAACACCCTGATATTTTGCAAGTTCTCCCACTTAGAAATCATAGAGGGGTCTGAAATTGTCATCGTAGGTGCATGTCCACTGTGAGAGACACAAAAAAAAACCCCAGAAATCACAATATATGATTTTTAAACTATTAATTTGTATGATACAGCTGCAAATAATTATTTGAACACCTGAGAAAGTGAATGTTAATATTTGGTCCAGTAGCCTTTGTTTGCACTTACAGAGGTCTAATGTTTCCTGTAGTTTTTCACCAGGTTTGCACACACTGCAGGAGGGATTATGGCCCACTTCTCTACACAGATCTTCTCTAGATCAGTCAGGTTTCTGGCCTGTCGCTAAGAAACATGGAGTTTGAGCTCCCTCCAAAGATTCTCTATTGGGTTTAGGTCTGGAGACTGGCTAGGCCACGCCAGAACCTTGATATGCTTCTTACAGAGCCACTCCTTGGTTATCCTGGCTGTGTGCTTCGGGTCATTGTCATGTTGGAAGACCCAGCCTCGACCCATCTTCAATGCTCTAACTGAGGGAAGGAGGTTGTTCCCCAAAATCTCGCAATACATGGCCCCGGTCATCCTCTCCTTAATACAGTGCAGTCGCCCTGTCCCATGTGCAGAAAAACACCCCCAAACACGATGCTACCACCCCCATGCTTTACAGTAGGGATGGTGTTCTTGGGATGGTACTCATCATTCTTCTTCCTCCAAACACGTTTAGTGGAATTATGACCCAAAAGTTCTATTTTGGTCTCATCTGACCACATGACTTTCTCCCATGACTCCTCTGGATCATCCAAATGGTCATTGGCAAACTTAAGACGTGCCTGGACATGTGCTGGTTTAAGCAGGGGAACCTTCCGTGCCATGCATGATTTCAAACCATGACGTCTTAGTGTATTACCAACAGTAACCTTGGAAACGGTGGTCCCAGCTCTTTTCAGGTCATTGACCAGCTCCTCCCGTGTAGTTCTGGGCTGATTTCTCACCTTCCTTAGGATCATTGAGACCCCACGAGGTGAAATCTTGCATGGAGCCCCAGTCCGAGGGAGATTGACAGTCATGTTTAGCTTCTTCCATTTTCTAATGATTGCTCCAACAGTGGACCTTTTTTCACCAAGCTGCTTGGCAATTTCCCCGTAGCCCTTTCCAGCCTTGTGGAGGTGTACAATTTTGTCTCTAGTGTCTTTGGACAGCTCTTTGGTCTTGGCCATGTTAGTAGTTGGATTCTTACTGATTGTATGGGGTGGACAGGTGTCTTTATGCAGCTAACGACCTCAAACAGGTGCATCTAATTTAGGATAATAAATGTAGTGGAGGTGGACATTTTAAAGGCAGACTAACAGGTCTTTGAGGGTCAGAATTCTAGCTGATAGACAGGTGTTCAAATACTTATTTGCAGCTGTATCATACAAATAAATAGTTAAAAAAAAAATCATACATATTGATTTTTGGAATTTTTAAAAAATAAACTTGAAATCATGTGTGCCACAATTATTGGCACCCCTGATGTTAATACTTTGTACAACCTCCTTTTGCCAACAAGACAGCACTTAATCTCCTCCTATAACATTTCACAAGATTGGAGAACACAGAGAGAGGGATTTTTGACCATTCTTCTTTGCACAATCTTTCTAGATCATCCAGTGTCCTGGGTCCTCTCTTATGCACTCTTCTCTTTAGCTCGCCCCACAGGTTTTCGATTGGGTTGAGGTCTGGGGACTGAGATGGCCATGGGAGGACCTTGAGTTTGTGACTGCTGAACCACTTTTGTGTAGATTTTGCCACATGTTTTGGATCATTATCCTGCTGAAAGACCCAATGACGACCCATCTTCAGCTTTCTGGCAGAGGCCATCAGGTTTTTATTTAAAATATCCTGGTACTTCAAAGCGTTCATAATGCCATGCACCCTAACAAGGTTCCCAGGGCCTTTGGAAGAGAAACAGGCCCACAGCATCACAGATCCTCCACCATACTTCACGGTGGGCATGAGGTGCTTTTCGGCATACTCATCTTTTGTTTTACGCCAGACCCACTTAGAGTGTTTGTTGCCAAAAAGCTCAATCTTAGTCTCATCTGACCAAAGCACACGATCCCAGTTGAAGTCCCAGTACCGCTTAGCAAACTCCAGACGTTTACGTTTGTGAGTGTTAGTGAGAAAAGGCTTTTTCCTTGCATGCCTCCCAAACAGCTTGTTGGCATGTAGAGAGCGTCTGATGGTTGTTTTGGAGACTCTGTGACCCCAAGATGCCACTCTTTGATGCAATTCTGTGACGGTGAGCTTGGGAATTTTTTTTACTTCTCTTACCATCCTCCTCACTGTGCGTTGTGGCAAGATAAACTTGGGAGCTCTTCCAGCCTTGTTTGTCACTGTTCCAGTTGTTTTAAACTTCTTAATGACTCCTTTGACTGTAGATACCGGCAAGTTAAGGCGAGTGGCTATTTTCTTGTAGCCATTGCCTGACTTATGAAGGTCGACACACATCTGCCTTACTTGAATGGTGTGTTCTCTTGTCTTTGCCATGTTGACAAATGGGTAAGAGAATTAGGCCTCTGTGTCACGTCATATTTATACCCCAGGGAAACAGGAAATCATGAATTACTAATTAAAAGTCCCTAGATACCCTGACCAACCTTAGCAACTACAGAAAAATATATATAAAAAAAATAAAATAAAATAAAAAATTTTTTCAGAGGAATTGTTAGGGGTGCCAATAATTGTGGGACACATGATTTCAAGTTTTTTACCACCAAAGTTATGTACTTAAATGAAAGGTTGGACTTTTCTCTTTTTTTGCATTTGGGTTCGATGTTGTTGCAACTACAGAAAAATATATATAAAAAAAATAAAATAAAATAAAAAATTTTTTCAGAGGAATTGTTAGGGGTGCCAATAATTGTGGGACACATGATTTCAAGTTTTTTACCACCAAAGTTATGTACTTAAATGAAAGGTTGGACTTTTCTCTTTTTTTGCATTTGGGTTCGATGTTGTTTTAAAGAAAAGGAGAATTTTTTGAAGTCTACGACCACTTCTTAAACAGGGGTAATTGTGGAGAGCACTGTATTTTCCTCAATGTAGGTACTGGATTCTGCTCTGTCAACTATATAAACTAATGAGCTACCAAGTTATCAATGATAGTATTCCTAAGCTACAAAATGTAAAAGTTTGATTCATAGTATGTAGAAAATATCTGAGTATTTTGAATCCACACTTATGTGTCCTCAGTGTATGTACAGATAAAACTGCTTGAAAATCATTTGCAAAACAGCAAAAATCCAATCCGTTAATTAGCGTTAACATCCCTCTGTTAAAACAGGATCACAGAGGAAAATCCATACTTTAAAAATAGCTCTTTTATAATGCAGACCTCAATTTCAAATGATTGGGTAAGTGCTTTTTTTCATTTAGAGCTGATGAATCAGAGCCACAGCAGATATTCCAGGTATAATTTTCTTTATAAATCAGGATAAGTAATTGAATAAACTATAGACTGCAGTTTAGATAACAGCTGGCAATGTGCTTAACAAAAAAATGTAATAATAAATTAAAAATTAAAAAACCCTGCAAGATTATAATGCCACTGAACAGAACTCAGTAATGAGTAGGTGGTTTGAAGGCATTTTCCTGATGAATACTGGCTAGACTACAAAACACAAGCACTATTAGTAACCCGCGATGCCCCTAATGAAGATACTTGGACCAGATAAAAGATTTTTCTTCCAACAATTCTGAAAAGTACCAGCTAGAATAAAAATAGAACATGCCAGTATGTAATGTATAGCCAAATTCTAGCACTTAAATAACTTGTGGTAAAACTTGTGGTCCTGAAATTTTTACAAAACTGAAAGTTTACACAAAAAATAATATAAAACCATCCCATGACCACCACTTCTGTGGTTGGAGATGCCTTTTTAATGAGAGAGTCCTTAGTGCAACTATGAGCCAGACTGGTTTAAATAAAATAACTGCTCTTTACAATCATGGTAAGCAGAAAAGCATGTCTGGATGCACAAACTTTTCCATTATTGTGTTGAATGAGCTGCAACAGCAAGTCTACAGTTAGGGGGGAGAAATGCAAAACATAAAATTGCTTGTCAATTTTTATTAACACAGTTTATTACTAATAACGTTTGTGATCAAAATGTCAACAGTTTATATTTTTAAAACAATTTGAAATAAAATGGCGACTTGTTTAAATAATATATAAAAGAATATTTGAATATTTTGAAAATTGTGTGTGTTTTACATTTGATATAAAAAATTTTTTCTTAACTGTTCTACTTAATTCAGCATACTTTAACAAATTTCTTCATTCCTTCCATCATTCATGACTTTACTCCTTTGATATGTGGAATTGTCAGGATCTTCTTTTAAGAGAAATTCTTGAAGCTGGAAATAAAACGCTAAATAATCCCTAGCGCTAGTCACTTCCTGGTTAGCGGCTATCGCTTGCGCTATGGATTCTTTAGCATTTCATTTGTGCAAAACAAATCCTATTTCTGGTATGCAGAGAGTAGCCACAGTGACACTGTGCTAACTCTAGTTTCTTTTTTTTACCTCAGGCACTGTTGTGTATGTTTTCAAGCTTAATAATAATAACAACAACAACAACAATAATAATAATAACAATAAAAATAATAATAAATATAGCTGCAAGCACCGATTAGCAGGGCTCAAGCAAATGAGGTACTGAAGGTCATAAGGAAAAAGACCTTAGGAACATGCCCACCGAGTTTCATTGTAATACGCTGTAATGATCGAGACTACACCTGAGATGTGCTTCACAAGGAGGTTTACTGCATAATTTTACTCAGCAACACTACATGCTCGAGGCAATACAACACTACATACGCCTCTGGTAACGTTGTCTAACAGTTGCTCACATGTAATTAGCAGATGGTGGCCATGTTTCTTGAGATACGCAAATATCTGCTTGCCAAGTATCAAGTCAATCGGATGAGCGGTTGTGTAGTTCTAGACGTTTTTTTCTTTTCTTTGTTTTGTGCCGTTATTTGACCAACCATTGAGCTCATGGACACGTCCACCAAGTTGGGTAAAGATATCTCATTCCGTTATAAGTTATAGACATTTTTGTCACATTTTTTGACAAGCTTACTTTGTACATTTTGTCCACCCTTTAATAGTGAGTGTAATTTTTTATATTTCTTTTTTAAAATTATTGATAAACATTGTCCAGCGAGCATTGCGGAACTTAGTTGGTTCCGATCAGATGAAAAAGCGTATTTTGTAAAAGTCGGTTTTTAACATAATTATAAATAATGAATGAAGGATTTGATTGAGAGCAGTGATCCTTAAAGCAAAATTGCCCAGCATAAGATCAATCAAATCATATTTACTAACAAAATTTAGTGTATGTTTGTTATACATCGTATATGTATATATCGCCCCCTGGTGGCCGACGTCGTTCAAAATTCTTACAGACTGTTAGAGCCATTGGTCGAACAAGCCTACAGAGTTTCGTTTTAATCGGCCTTCGTTAACGTTGTCCAACAGGTGCCCAAAGGTCATTGGTAAATGGTGACCATGTTTTTTGAGGGATGTCCTTATAAACACTTATGGCAGATTGGACAGAGACACTACATGCCAAGTTACACGTCAATTGGACGAATGTTTTTGTAGTTATAGTCTTTTTTTTTTTTTCCTTGTTTAGCACCACCAAGTGGCAAAGCTATGCAATTTTTTTTTTTTACCAATGATTAAGCACATAGACACAAATACCAAGCTTCGTAAAGATATCCCATACCGTTTATGAGTAATAGCCATTTTACAGTCACATTTCTGATGTTTTGGTGAGCTTTTGCAGGGTGAGTTGAACATTTTTTTTTTGATAATTATTAGCAATCCCTGTCTACTGAACATTGCTACACTGGTCTTGTTCCGATGGCGCCAAAAACCTAAAAATAGTTCGCAAAAGTATGTTTTTAACATAACTCAATTTTACGAAAAAAACAAACTTTGTACAGCAAATACATCAATAAGCATTTTTTTGTTTGTTTTGACCCAAGGATTCCAAGCATCTAAAAATGTTGAGTCTATGATACACTTTGTAGAAGGTACAGTCAAAAATGTGTGCAATTAAAGTGCAATTCTTTAGCCCTTTGGCCAACTGGGTTGATACTTTCTACCATCTGGCCAAGTTTTAACTCTCTAGGCTTTATGATTTAGTCTGCACAATTAGTTTTAGGGCATACAAAGGATTGCATTCGATACACTTGTGCACCCAACTGAACGCCCTCTAACAAAAAACTTTGGTACGAATACGTGTACCGTTACACCCCTAAAAAATACATTTCATTCATAGAGCACCTTTTTAAACCTCAGGGTGGTTTCGAAAATTCATGAACAAAAAACAAACTTTCATGAGCTGACCAGTGACTCTCTGCCCAAATTTGAAACTCGGTAGATTGAGTAGCTCTGAGGCTACAGTGGGGTCAAGCTCACCAGATCTGTTGAAGCTAAAGTCTCAACTGCCTAACTCTGGATAAACCAAATGTTTTCTCTGTAAAGTGACCCTTTAATAGGTGCCATATAAATATAATATGTAAAAATGAGTAATATAATTGGAATATGATTACATAATAATATATCAATTCATATCAATTCAAAAGCATTTTTATGATTTTTTTTTTATCAATTTTATGAAAGTAAATGTAGGTCCACTTAGAGCAAATGCAATGTGTGTGCATGATGTGGTGATATCCCATATGCATGCTTTATATGTATAAATATGAAATGCATGTAAAAGTGTGTGTTTTTAATAGAGTGAATGCAGATGGCGTGCAAACTATTTGCCAGTGCATTTTAAGTCATTGTGTGGTCTTGCCAGAGTACAATAACCTCTTTCAGCCACTAGTGGGCAATGTACACCTGTGAGAGCACAATATGAGTGAAGTCAATTCTAATGCTGGGTAACTTCACATGGTGTCTCCTGACCTCGTAACAAGTGTTGACTATCCTAGTTGACTGGACGTTTTCAAACAACGGTTGATCAAATCAATGTTCAATATATTTGATAAGGAGTGAGACAGATGAATTAATTGAACTCTCAAAGGAAACAATTACGTATAAAGGCCACGTATTAAAAGTATGATTTTCCCAAAACATGTTTGTCTATTGGCTCAAGTTACACAATTCCTGACAATGACTCTGGCATCTCATGGCCACAACTTAACAATTTATGGTCCCATGAGAAGTGTGTGTCTTTGAAATATTAACTCATAACCTTAATGTATTTAATCACAAAGTCACCTCAGAGGTGCCCTGAAACAGTTCATTTTAGCAAAAGGAAATAAATCAATTGTAGCACAAAAGGTCTCAGGAGTGAATTTTTTTAAATTCCTGCTCATTTTCTAATCAATGATTCGTAGTTTAGACCATTAGCTTTTATGTTTCCATTTGGACTTTTTTTGTCAAAGGGTTTTTGCATAGCTTTGTGTGTGTGTGTGTGTGTGTGTGTGTGTGAGTATATCAGTATATTTGAAAGTGTCATCCGTCATTTCTGTTGTTCAGCGGGTGTGAGTCACAAAAATGAATACGTTAACACCCTGCATTTCTATTCTCACAGGTTCACAGGCTGCAATAGAAAAAAAATGCTTCTTGATAAGGCTTGTCATTATTCTGCATCTGTTAGTGAGAGTAGCAGATCGGCTTGTTCATATATTTTTTTTTTATCACTAAATATGTGCCATTATGTCGCCATTACAATTAGCTAAATATATATTTGAATCGCACAGTGCAAATATTTATAATTTGCTATACACTCACCATCCACTTTATCAGGAACACTCGTACAACTGCATGTTCATGCAATCAGCCAAGTCAAGAGCTTAAGGAAATGTTCACATCAAACAGCAAACACATGCGGCACATTGTTTTAATGCCGGACAGGCTGCTTTGAGTATTCCATAAGCTGCTGATCTCTTTCTCAACACCTGTCCTTTTTCTACATTTCAACTGTGTCTACTGTATCCTTATAGTTCTGTTTTCACCTGACAGGATTATGTGTTGATGCTGTTGGAAAAAAAAAATGACTAGGTAAATGGAACTTTCTTAAATATTGTCAAAAAATGATTTAGCATTTCCTCTCCCGAGACAATACAACTAATATTAAATTAATTATCCCATTTGGACTAATTTTGAACGTGAAATACCCTTGTTTTATTTGCTGATAATTTTAGCAAGTGAAAACATTTTGAATATAACCATATGGATCTAGTACAGTGCCACAGGGTTACATGTGGATACATTTGGTTGCACTGTACGGTACATTGTACATGTAAGGTACTGTAAACTCAACATACATAAATTGTGAATTACTTGCCATAAATGTTATATTTACTACTTTAAATGAATAATACAATAGTTTTTTTAAACAATTTTGTCATTTATTAGTACAAACTCTGTTTTGAAATGTTACCGAACTTTCGAGCCACTCACGGCTTCTCGCGAATGATCAGATTTTGTCAGGAAATTACTCTTTGTCCCGTTCCAAATAAAAAGTCACGTACTATCGAGGTCGCGAGTGTCAAGGTCACGAGTATCGAGGTTCTACTGTATTTATTATTTTAAGAGATAACATAAAACCCATTTCTAGCCATAATTACTCCATTCAAGCTTGTAGTTTTTGCTTTATCTACTATTCTGCAGATCATTTTGCTTCAGAAATCAGAAACTATTCTATAAAATATAAAAACTGATAGAACTAAATTATTTCAAGGTTTGGAACGAGTACAAATAGCTTATAATATATTTAATGAACTTCTATAGGAAATACTAAATACATTTGGCTATGTTCATCTTTTTTTTATTTTTAGAAAATACACCAGAAAACGAAGCAGATGGACTGACGTGAAGGACTATGTTGGTTTCCATTCCTATAAGCTGAGAACAAGCAGAGATGATTTCTTTCTGCGGTGTATTTAGTTACTGTAGGCTTTTTATCATCTTGAACTTGTCTAGCTATTCTCTTGTGAAATTTCTCAACAGCATATTTCTGCCTGGAGAACTCCATCTGGGTAGTTTTTTTTCTTGCACCACTGTGTAAATGGTGAGATTTTGCATTGTGTATAAACTTTCCAGCAAATCAGCAGTTTCTAAAATCCCCAACCTGCCCATCTGCTGCATTGACCCTGATGCAATAAAAAGATCCACCACAGAGTTTCTGATGTTTTCCACTACAAACACCATTACAACCCATAAACATTTAACCATAACCAAAGGGTTTCCATGACATAGTATGCTTGATTAAATCGTTATAATCAAAGGAAAGAAATCAGTGTAGAAACCTTAGTAGATCTCGATGCTCAATGATGTCCTAATGGTCCCTGCTGGTGTCCAGTAAATACTAACATCTTGTCAAAGGTGTCCCATTGGCCATTAATTAAACCCATTAGACATAACATGCCACCAACACAAGGCAACAGATTACTAGCAGAGACCCAAAGGGACCATTACAGTTTCCAATAAAAGCAATCTAATGCCTTTTAGAACCATACAAATCATTACAACTTATCTGAGATTAATTGTTTTTGTACACCAGGTGAGGTATAACGTACTCAGCTTACTGTGCTCAATTGGGTTCATTCTAAAGTGCAGTATCTATTTATTTCTTGATCTTAAATCGTGCACTAAACAGTGATACATAGTGTTATTGGTGTTGTGTGTCACTCAAAGTCAAATTTTAGAAGTCCAGCTGCCTTGAACACACAATCTTCAGCTCCACACAACAAATCTCACATCTATAAACACCTAGGAATCAATCTCATAATCCGAAAGGACACACACATAAATCAGCACTACATACAAACAGTGTATTGAAATGGGCTTAACGCTTAATCTGCATAGCTAGCAACTGAAGCCAGAAACACATTAAAGGAGTCATTTGTGGATTTATTCTGCTAAGCTGCTCCATTTAAAACAAGACAATTAGCCTTCACCTACTACTACTCTTTGTCCTTCATGTAGGCTAATCATGCTTTGGGCTGTGCTTGAGGATAAAAATAGTGCCCAATGTCCCTAGTGTAAATTGATTTCTTCCTATCTAAAATAACAAATCTTGTCCTGCTAATACAATAATGACAACTTTATCTCCTCATTCCGCCACACTGAGCAGTTTGCTCTTGGGAAAATACCGGACAGATTTGTGGCGCTACTGCTTTCACGGTCAGTGTGTTTCCTCAATGAATAGATGCACTAAGGAGGTGTTAAGGTAATGATGTTTTTCCTATATTTATTTATTTGTTTGCATATTTTCCTATTTATTTCTTTTTACAAGCAGTGAGGCCTCTGACTGGGAAATTTGTATTACCTCTGTTTGCATCAGAATTCCCAGAACTCAAGTCATTTTATTTTTCCCTGCAGTCTTTGTGCATGTGTTTTTCTTTTTTTTCTGTTTACCTCAAATGTCACTTTGCCTCGTGGATTATCCTAAGCTTTCATAAGAAGAAAGAAAAAAATACAGCTTAACCTCTCATACATATCTGCAGTTTAGTAAACACATACGCCAGACTGAAGTACATGTAAGCTCTGACCTATAGAGATGGTCCAGACAGCCGCGATTTTCAGCATGGCTTTGGTACGCGAGTTGAATCGGCTGTGCTGGATTGGGTTGCAGATAGCCACGTAGCGGTCCAGAGAGATGGCGCACAGGTGCATGATCGAGGCCGTGGAGAAAAGTACGTCTAGGTAGATCCATATAGGGCAGAGAGAGTCAGGAAACGGCCATGCGTAATCTAGAGCAAAGAGAATGCACATGAAAAAAAAAGAAGAGGGTTTTAGATGTACTTTTTCTAATTAGCCTAATGTTTTTCATTAAAACATTCGGATCTAATGGTTTCCATGAGTTCACTAAGTGCATCTACCATTAATGCCGTATACCAGTGCTTCTTTTTCTTGAGTCTTTGCAGACATCCTGCAGTGCAGGTTCATTACACATATAAATACTACAACAAACACATCATCAGCCATCAGGCTCATGTTGTAGACTTTTTAATCCAATGAGAAAAGATTAGTTACCATCAGGACTTCAACATAAAAAACCCTATAGAGTGCACTATAGAATCATTAAATGTCATTTCTTTCTTTCTGCACAGTTAACTATAAATTAGAAAAAGAGTGTAAGAGAAGAAAAAAAGGAACGAAAAGAAGTTATTTGTGTCTTTATTCCGCACAAAAAAAAGCTACATTTGCACCATATTCATATAAAAAAGCACAATAAAATATGCATGCAGTAAAAAGGAACAGGAACATGAAAAATCATGATTATGACATGATATCTAGCAGAATAATTCTGGAAAATATTCACAATTAAAATATTCATTCTAGTAAGCTCCTGGAGGGAAAAGTCACAAAATGGCAAACTATGAAGCTTTTATTGGATTTTAAAACAAATCTGGGCTCCTGAAACCTCCTGTGCCACATTTACATATTGAATTTGGCTGTTTGGGGAAGAGCCAAAAAACAGAGAAATATACTTATTTAGTCTTCTTGAACACATGAAAACATGAAATCATGGTGTTTTTTTTTTTCTTTGAGAATCTATTGAAAAAAAATGTGTATTTTCCCATCAAATTGTTAAATCTCTCAAGCAATGAATGGAACAAAATCAACTTTTTTTCTGGGAAAAACTGTCCACAAGTTTATACAAGTTTAACGCTTGAAAGAAATCAAATCAAACAGCTTTCCTAAACATACTTCACTTTATCTCTGTTTAATACTTGATGAAACAATGACAACTCGATCAAATTCTTGATTTTCTGACCAATGATTTGTTGTTAAGACCATTACAGGTTTTTTTTTGGAAGACAGATACAAGTGTTTTGTAATAGCTGTAATGTAGATTAAACTATTGCAACAAAATAATTGTCATGCAAAAAAATAAAAAAAGCCAAGTGTATTGAACGAGAAATCAAAGATGACACTTGATTAAAGTTTACCATACGATTTTCCATAAGCTTCTGCACCAACAGCATCTGACCCGATTATCTTAAAATATAATTAAAGCAGTTACAATGATGGGCTTTATCAAAAAGATTATAATAGATTAAAGAACTAGCTGTGGATCACATAACAAAGCCAAGATTTGATTATAATTACTTTTGAGCACATAGGTCAGCATTTCTCATCATCACTATTCATGTAAATCTGCCATACTTGAATGTTTTTTTTTTACTTATATAGTTTTTCAGAAAGATTGGATATTCATATTCCGAGCGGAACAGCAGGTAGTGTTTCAATCCTGATCAGTGGTTACTGTCTGTGTGGTGTTTATGTAGCATTTTTTTTATGTTTTCTGGTTCTTCCCACCTCCTTGGGTTTTTTAGTCAGGGTGTATTTTCTGCTTTGCCCTCAGTGTTACCAGAATAGGTTTCAGATCCACCACATATTTCTGCCTAACTGCAAAGACTGAAAACCACTGCAATAGAGAATTATGTTGTATGAGACTTGTTTCATAACTGTCCTTGCACACATGATTTCAATGAAGCTCGCTTTATTCCCACCAAGGTCTAGGCTATTGATGCACACACAGCCCGCACTGAACTTAGCACTCGAGATAGACAATGAGACACATTATGTCCACCAGCTCCAATTTTTCTTCCCTCTGATCAAGATTTCACTCACGATTTTTCCACGGTCTCCCCCTGCTCTGTGTCATTACAGCACTACTCCAGCCTTCTAATACACGAATGAATTATAAGATTAAAGCAAGAGAGAGAGAAAGAGAGAGGGAGTAAGGTGGACTAAGGAGAAATAGAGGAGAGGAGAGAAAGGTGAGAAACAGAGGATATAATGATGTCTCTTTTGTAAGAAATTCCATTTAATCATGTAATTTCTACACAGAGAGAATGTTCGACAAAACTCAGGCTAAAACCGAGAATAAAAGTAGTGCACTGACAAACAACATGTAAAGTATAAGATTGACAGAATCTATGACAGATTTTGAGAGCTTATTGTCATATGTACAGAAAACAGTCTGTTACACCCTACAATGATATTCTTACTCTGTGAAATCTCCAGCCACATGTGACATAAATTATAACGATATAAGGTTATTACTATAGTGTAAATGAAGAAACAGAAAATATAAAAAAATGCTCCTTTTTTGTGAAATGCTACAACAATTACTACTGCCATGAAGGGTCATACTTGGTCAGCAACAATTCTAGGTTGTGGGTGTCAAAGGCTTCCACGGGACCCAAACCTTCCCAGCAGAACCTTATCCAGAGCATCACATAGCCTTGCTGTCTTCCCCTATTGCATCCTTTGCACCATACTGAATCCTTAGTTGCTCTTGTCAGTGACTGCAAGACCCAAACACAGCAAGCTGTAATGCACTGCATGTTTCTATCAAAGCAAGATTTAACATTTTCACTAAAATAACTGAAGTTTATCTGTGGGACCATAACAGATGAGCTAGCTTTTGCTCCCTATGCAAAATCACTGATCTTTGTGCACCCATATCTCTGTCACCAGTTCACTGGCTATCTTTCCTTTGACTAATTTTAATAGACCGATACTGACCGAAGTATACAAAGAAAACAGGTTCACTTTTGTCAAAGTTGAACAGATTCTAATATTTGGCCATTTTATCTGTGGGACCATAACAGATGAGCTAGCTTTTGCTTCCTATGCAAAATCACTGATCTTTGTGCACCCATATCTCTGTCACCAGTTCACTGGCTATCTTTCCTTTGACTAATTTTAATAGACCGATACTGACCGAAGTATACAAAGAAAACACGAAAAGGCCTGTCTTTTTGGAGGTTCACTTTTGTCAAAGTTGAACAGATTCTAATATTTGGCCATTTTTCTGGCTTTTAACACAACTTTAAGAACAGACTGTTGCTCACTTGCTGAGAACTCACTTGCATAATATGCCCCCCCCCCACCAATGACAGGTTTCATTGTAAAGAGATAGTCAGTATAATTCAGTTCACCTGTGAATGGGTTTAATGTTAATGTGATCTGTATCAGTTGTAATGGTCTCATTGAAAACAGAGAGATTCTTCTCTCATGCACCATTTTCCAGGGACATGCCACATGCAAAGCAGTGACACAATGCAATAGATATAAATCAGACTTGGCTTGGTTAGATTGAGATGGCAAGCATTACTGTGATAATGGCAGTGATATGGCATGAAATTTAAAGCATTGAAAACTGATCTGTTGGAGCAGGGTGTACAGATGATAAGAGCCGAACAGACTAAGATACTAAAGCGCTGCTGCATCACTCTCATTAGTTGGAGATGAAGCGAGGCCTAAATTTCACTGGCACCACTAGTGAAGTAGTTAAATGGCATTGTGGGTAATGTAGGTATGACTTAACCAAAGTGAATTTTTATTTTATTTTTGATTGCATCTAAGATCTCATTAATTAAAAACAATAATATGCGGTTCCTTCAAAGTGGACTATTCCCTAAGGCTATTGTTACAGTAGGTATGGGGTTACTCATTGCTATTTGCACAAATCCAATAATGTTGATACGGCAGTTAAAGAAAACTACTGCTTGAGTCCTCATAAAATTACTTATTGTAGATTAACAGATTTTGAACTCAAGCTATTGAAACTGAGCTCAATGTCGATCACTAAGTCTGCAGCAGTAGCAGGTGGCGGTGTACTTTAGCATAAATCTGTAGCCTGAGGGTGGTGTCTGGGGGAGGAGTTCTGGACTAATGTGGCACATCTGAGCGTGTGTTAATGTGCTTGAGAGCCGAACACAACAGAAAGCAATGTGAGCAAGCTGGAAAGCCGCCCAGCTGTTTGTTTTGAAAGACTGCATACCAGTGGCATAGCCAGACATTTATTTCAAGGGGATGATGGGAAAATATGCTAAATCATTGTGTAATCTGTACAATTAAATTGATAAATTTGATGCATTCATGCATCTGGGGTGGATGCCAGGCAGTGGTAGGAGCGGCTGGGATATTCGGAATTTGTCATTTAAATAAAATACCCTCACGACAATTCGACTGAAAATGACCTAAATAACATGCCACAAATGGATATCTTATCTCATAAAACCAGATCGACCTCCCCCTCAAGCTGAACTCTAGGACTTAATCGGCTGTCCAGTTGGCTTTTAAACACAAATAGAAATAAATATGCATGGACCCCATTGGTTACTCCTGTTTTTCCCCGTAGCAGCTGCTAGCCAATAAAATGCTACCATAAACCAGACATGGTTATATCTTTCTTTTTACAAATGGGGTGATTAAAAATGCAACACATAATTGGACCAGCAGTAATTCGAGGGGGTTCAACCATCCTAAAGCTGCTACCAACTGCCCTTCTGGTGTGACAGAGCAAACCCTCTCACTAATTTAAATGTCCAAGACTCATCGGACAGTGAATGCTTAGAACTTGTACAAATGGTAATTTCCAGCATTCCCATTACATTGCTTCAAAAGACTGTTCATTTCTCAAGTTGCAGCCCATTGGTCAGTGGATAAAGATTTCTTTCTAGGGAAAAAAAAAATGGCTCTGTCCTAAACAGCAAATGCAGCAAATAAATCATGAAGCCAGTTCAAACAGGAGGACAGGGATGCTGAGAATGAATGCATTAGATGTAATGATTCAGCATAGTTATTTACCAATGTTCTCGAATGAAAAATGGTTCTTGAATGGACAGCCTTTTTATAACGCTACTGCTGTTCTGCTTGCATGGAGCCCAGCATGAGTCTTTTGTCCACACCGACTCATTTAAAAACAGCCAGCTCACCAATATTTCTCACACTTTCTGAGGCCTCTGAAACATTATTAATAACCAGTCAAGACAATTCTGTTCTGTTTACTTAAGAATGATTGATGTAACTGACAGAGGATAAGAAGCACTTTATGATTTCGCAGGCTGTGTTGGTGAGAGGCGGACGCTTTGTCGCCGCAGGGCGTATCTTCAAAATAAGTCCGCAATAAGGCCAGATAAAAGTAGTAGTCGATCATCTGTTGTAATATTGGCCACTGCCTATTTTCAGCTCAAGAGACACTGATATAAAGAGCACACAGGGAGACTATGCTTCTTAACGCATTATGCACATAATGAAGCAGAAAGACCATCCAGGGATACTATGTAAACAGCAAGCTGTTTGGGACAATGTCCAGTGTTGAAAGCGCTTTATAAATAGAATTTAATTGAATATCCAATAGGAAGAACTTAGTCTCACTCTTAAAATAAACCAAAAGTTGGTAAAGAGTGCCCTGTTGTAATAACCATGCTCATTGTATATACAGTAAAAGTGAACTTGCATGTTTGGTGTAAGCTTAGTGAATCCTAACTCAGTAAACAAAGATATCCGTGGATAGAAATGACTGTGGCAGTCTCATCTCTCTAAAATTGGTCCATAAAAAGACATTGCTATTGATCCATTTGAACTAGCTTCTGGTCTGCTTTGATCTGGCTCCCAAATATATGTCCTATTTTAGTCCCGATTATGTTTGAAGTCTTATTTGCAACCATGGTACTCATTGTTCCTACACCCTGAAAAGATATTTTTTTTAAAAACCTCCAAAATCTAGACAATGGTATGTCCTTCAGATTGTGACCTGATCACGCTGATCAAAGATTGCCATGATTTAAAAGGAATCCATTCTTTACAGAGGTATGAGGCTGACTTCCACACACAGATGTTTCTGGCAAGTATGTCCTTTTTTTGAGTCTAAAAATAAGATAAGACAAGTTAGGCAGATTGGGTATTGCCTCTGGGTATGTGTGTGAATGTGAATGTACTCCGATGGACATCCAGGAAAAAAATCTTCCTGCCTCACACCCAGTGATCAGATGGGCGCCATTTTACCATGAGCCTGACTATGATGGATGACTTGCTGTAGATAAATGAAGCACATACTTACAAACACTAGTAATAAGAAAAAAACACAGTATACAGTACATGTGATGTTTTTTATCTCTATCTTCAGCCACCCAGTTTCTGTCACTCATAGCCTCAATTTCCGGTTAGCTGATAGGATTGAAAAGTGAAGTGGTCTTCTATTTGGTTTAAGGCTGGGTGTTTAGCATTTCTCCAATGCTGTCTTCACCACAGGACGTAACAAAAAATTCAAAGGTCAAGAAATGACCAAGAATTGAACAAATATATAAAGTACTTTGGAGTGTGATAGCACTTCCTATTGATTTCTTTAAGCATGGTGGTCAAACTTGCGAACAGATTTTAACAGCAAGAAAGTCGGTTGCAAACCACTTGCTCATCAACAAGGTCTCCCACTTGCAGAGTTCCTGCTTCCTGTACCGTTCTGTGTAATCTGTGTGAGCGGGAGATCAGCTGTTTCTCAAATACTCAAACGTAACCCCTCTCTCACCAACAACCCAGTCACTGAGATAAGCTTTTATCTGCTCTGAGGTTTGATATGAACATTAACTGCAGTGCCTGACACGCATCTGAATGATACCACACACTTACAATTGTTTGTAGTTGATTTGCACTTTGTTCGTATGTAGATCTGTTCTGCGCTGTCACAGGTGTGCACGAGGGATGGCTCGTCAACAAGCATCGCCGCTTTAAAGTGACACCACAGTGAACGAGGACGTCTGATCATATCGATTGCTCTGTTCTTGCATTTCATCTTGTACATCTTTGAAGGGGAAGGCAATGCGAATAACGACATTCGTTCTCTCATTCTCACTTTCATTGTGTTTTTACTTTTTGAAGTTTGAACTTCCTGTTTGCGTTAACTCTCTCAGACTGACAATCGATTCCTTTCCTGACTGATTTTATTTGTTGCTAGCTAGCTAGCTAGCTAGCTAGATAGATAGATAACTTTATACTTGACTGAGAAAATCTCTTTTACCTAGGTTATGCTTCTGTTATATGTAAAGGAAAAAGACAGTCCCTAATTTCATTTAATTTCTTATTAAATGTATTTGTTTAGAGCATATTTGTATAGATAATTTACATCCACATTTGTCATTTTCTAAGCTGAATTTGTCCTTGATTTTAGATTTTATTTAAATATAAAGAAGATTTCTTAATTAATAATAATGCGCTTTCTGCACATATAATAGAATGTATATTAAAAGTCTATGATGATTCTGCGAGAAGAAAAAATACCTGAATATAGCAATCGGAGCTAGATGGTTAAGCATCCTGCTTTATCTTGAGTTGGGATTAAGTTATTTTTACTTTTAAAGTGCTCTTCAAATAAAGTGGACCTTATATCTTCACAAGAACACCCGTGTGTAACATATATGTTAAATGTGACTTTACCTGCACTGTTTACTGCACAGCTTATCAATTATGGAATGCAATGAATAGACATTCAGTGTCAACCAGATGAGTTTGGGTTCCCTTTTGAGTCTGGTTCCTCTTAAGTTTTCTTTTTCATGCCATTTTGGGGAGTTTTTCCTTGCCATAGTCACCATTGGCTTTCCCATTAGGGACAAACTTATACATTATTTTATACCTGTGTTGTCTCTGTAAAGCTGTTTTTAAACAATGTCCATTGTTAAAAGTGCTATATAAATACAAATATTTTAAATTGTATGGAATGTTAATTTTATGCTTGGTTTCTGGGGTTTCCTTATTTAATTAGCTCAACTTTAACTCGTTAATATTTGTTGAGTTTTTTATCCTGATCTCTTTCAACCTGTGTCTGATGCACCAGCTTTAATTACTTGCATAAAATGTGAGCTTTTTTTTAGCCATTCAGAGGTGGACTTGCTGGTGTGTTTTGGATCACTGTCCTGATGCATAACCCAAGTTCGCTTCCGCTTGAGGTCATGAACAGATGGCCAGACATTCTCTTTTAGGATTTTTTGGTAAACATTTCATGGTTCCATTTATCACAGCAAGTCTTCCAAGTCCTGAAGCAGCAAAACAGCCCCAGCAGCAAAACAGCCCCAGACCAATACACTACCACCACCATTTACTTTTGGTATGATGTTCTTTTTCTAAAATGTGGTGTTACTTTTACGCCAAACTTAACAGGACACACACCTTTAAAAAGTTAAACTTTTGTCTTATCAGTCCAAAGAGTATTTTCCCATCAAGATGTTTTTTGGTAAAACTAAGAAGAGCCTTTTTGTTCGTCCCAGTTTTACCAGAAAAAAATATGTAGATGAGGCAAGTGAGGACTGCAGTTCTTTGGATGTTGTTGTGGGGTCTTTTGTGACCTCTTGATCGAGTCGTCACTGTGCTTTTGGGGTCATTTTGGCCGGCCGGCCACTCCTGGGAAGGTTCTCCACTGTTCCATGGTTTTGCCATTTGTGAATAATAACTCTCACTGTGGTTCGCTGGAGTCCCAAAGCTTTAGAAATGGCTTAATGGCTATAAACTTTTCCACACTGATAGATCTTAATTATTTTCTTTGTCATTTGTTTCTGAATTTCTTTGGATCTTGGCATGATGTCAAGCTTTTGAGGATCTTTTGGTCTAGTCACTTTGTCAGGCAGGTCCTATTTAAGAGATTTCTTGATTGTGAACAGGTGTGACAGTAATCAGGCCTTGGTGTGGCTGGAGAAATTAAACTCAGGTGTGATAAACCACAGTTTTAACAGGGGAGGCAAACACTTTTTCCACACGGTCATGTAGTTTGGGATTTTGTTTTCCCCAAATAATAAAAACCTTCCTTTAAAAACTGCATGTTGTATTCACTTGTGTTATCTTTTACTAATATTTTAATCAGTTCGATAATCTGAAACATTAAAGTGTGACAAACATGCAAACAAATAAGAAACCAGGAAGGGAGCAAACACTTTTTCACACCACTGTATATCCTACACCACACTCCCACAAAAATCCAATACAAATTACAATCATTTATTACTGATAAATCTGGCAATTGTTCTAACAAGCAAACATTTTTATTACTGATAAAGCCACATTTGATCTTTTATATTCGGTATGACCTACAAGCGGAACGGCGCACACTTTCGATCTGTACGGTTTGTAAAACACCGAATAACAGAATCCTTTGAAGAGATAAGAGAATCCCCACGAGAACTGAATTAAAACAGCTTTAATGAGTTGTATGTGACCTCATGCTTGACCTGAAGTTTAAGTGCAAAGTAAGAAGGAACTTTTTATTCGTTTTGCAGCTGAACTAGAAAGAGGGAGAGAGAGATGGAGAGAAAACAACCTCTTCACACCTCCCTGTTCTAACAGGCAAACACACTGACATACATGACAAATATAAAAAAAAAAACCTTGTTCTATGGTGTGACTGAAATTTTTATATAAGATGTTTTTTTCATAGTATTTTTCTGTAATAAACTGATACATTATTTACACAAAGACTAAGGATGAAAATTGGATTATGCAGCAGCATTAAAAATTGCATTATAGACTAGATGCCTGATGTGTCCTTGAACTTTCTTGTTCTTAGATTTTACAGTCTGCCTGCTTGTTTTCACTGAATAATTTTACCAGGCTGTGCAATGTTTTAAATGGGTTATTAAAATACATTCATTACAAAAAAAACTATTCATAATTATAATAATTATATTATTTTATAATAATACCATAATCATTGTATTATAATAGCAGTATTTGACTAAACTCGCTGCAGCACTGCGAAAGCTTCATTCGTTTTCCTTTTGATAGTCGTCACACTGTCTGTCTAATCAACACTGTTCAGTAAGGATCTGCCTTGTCAGTTTTTAATATAGTTTTATTTCACTTTGTGCTTTTTTTTGCTGTTTTTAAACTTGTCCTTGTGATGTTAGGCTTTGAGTGTGTTTGAGTTCCGCTGTGTTTTCCTTTTTTTTGTTTTTTTTTTTTTTTTAATTTACTTTCATGTTTCTGAATTTGCTCTCATGGTTTTGGATTTTCCGTTTCCTGTATTTTCAGTTTCGTTTAAGAACTATTTATCTGTTTTGCACCCACGGGCCACTGTACAGAATTCATAAATACTGCCAACATCAAAGTAATAGCATTGTGCATTACTGTTTTTTAATTATTAGACTATTAAAAAAAATCTATGCATGTGCCAATTGTTTAAGTTTAAGTCCCAAATATTGTCAAATACATCGAAATAATGTATAAATACTATCAAAATAATGAGGTAATCAAATCCTTTCTTTCTTTCTTTCTTTCGTCCTTTCTTTCTTTCTTTTCACACTAATAATCTGCTTATTCTTTCAGCAAGGCTATAACTCTGCCCTATCATTCCTGGTATTCCACAAGATAATACACTGACCTATGGTGTGCTCACTGACAGGTAGTTTCACATGTATGCTCACACACACACACACACACACACACACAAACACACACACAGATACTCAGTGATAAAGCTGATTGAAATGACCTCCAATATCACCCTGATGATTGTGTATAAAAGCTGCCCATCATGTTAAGGTGCAGTCCAGGTTTCTTTCAAAGCATATCTGCTATTAACTGTCATAAGCGCAGGCTATTTTTGTGTGTGTTTGTGTGTGTGATTATTCCAGCAAATAATGGATGTTCTCTGGACAGATTATCAACCGTCAGAAAACTGCCAGTCCATTTGAATGGTCAGGCCTGGGATAACACATCCCACAGTGTACATGGTCCCGCATACATAGCGTTCATTAATAAACCTCCACTTCTGTGTGTGTGTGAGCTTATTTCCTCCTGCATTTATCCGTTAGGCGACGGGGTGTGTTAATCGGCATGTGTAATGTCTTTTCATCTTTGATTTCTGTTACCCTGTTTGCACTGACAACCTAAATGGTCCGTTAGTGATCAATATCTCTTTAAGGGCTACATTACTATGCACACAGATCAATAATTGCCACTTCTTCTGCATCCATGTCCAGCCTAATCATGCAGTACTACTGGGTTAATTCAACGCAAATAGATCTTTTGTCGATCTATACGGCTGACAAAAAATTGTCTAAAAAAGCAGCCACATTTTTTTCCCCGTGTGTTCATCTCAGGGATAAAGACAAACAATGTGGACCGAAAAAGATTTTCTCTTTTCCCATGTTTGACGAAGAGGACAGGAAAATAAATCCTCAAATGATAAATAACAAAAACAAAACGAGTGCAGATTTTACACCTTTTCCTATGAACACAATCCAATTGCATTCTTGTCTTCATTAAAATACTGCATATTGTGACCAGAATACAGGATACTTCACAGTTGTCCTACATACACATGCACACGGTTATAAATGCCCACATGCAGACTAATCAGAAGAAAACCATCCGCCTCCCATATGGCATTGTCATTCATTGACTCCTGGACTGCGATTAAAAGTGAAATCTCCTGACATCCACAGTCTTGTTACTAATCTGAACTCGTGCGATCTCCTCTAAAATCACCCATTTAATTAGTCATGGGAGATTTGCAATTTATGTAGTGTAACCTGTTCTGATTAGATAGCGTCGCCTTGTTTTCTGGTGTCATATTCTGGAGGAGGATTATGATGAATAAATGTAAAAACTGTAGGAAGTGAAAAAAAAAAATAAAAAAAAAATCCAACAAATACAAAAATAGCAGGAATTCAGTTTCAGAAACCCCTAAGGATCCCATCATGGACACATTGTCTACCGTTTAGCAATTAGAGAAGCTTGAAAGCACTGTTCAAAAAAATTTTATGAGAAACAGAACAAAATCAAGCAATAAGAAGAAAGCAAAGCTGAAGCGTGCATGCTGCTACTCACCATACAGGATGTTAATGAGCGAGATGGGCATTACTAGGATGCCAACCAACATGTCCGCCACAGCCAAAGACCTCAGGAAAAAATTGGTGGCATTCTGGAGCTTCTTCTCCAGCGATACAGCCATAATGACAAGAATGTTCCCTCCTATGGTAAGCAGGATGATAATGAGTATAAGCAGTGCAGGCCAGTTCTTCTCTTTGATCGATTTCTTGGCTATGCCCTGACTGGAAGACGAGTTGGAGGAAAGGGTGGAGCTGGGGTCGGTCCAGAACAGGCTCTGGTTCAGGCTTATGGTGGTGTTCCCAGGCCACGTCATCCAGCCACTGATGTCCACAGAGGCAGTGGTGGAGCTGAAGCCACCCAATAACGGTCCTGCTAGAGCCCCCATCCTTAAACAGCTGCACGTCTACCTTGTGCTCACTCGCTGCTTGTGATGTGCTTGGGACAGACTCTTACACTCATGTATGAGTGCCAGAGCCCGAAGCTGACTAGTGCGATGAACCAATTATCGATGAACAACCCACAGGCGTTGCGAGGTGAAGGGGATGTCTATAGAATTAGGCACCGCCATTGTGCTTTCATCTTCATGGTACAAACTTGGCCTCGGAGACAATATCTGAAAAAAGAACAAAGAAATATAACTGCAATAAGAACGTGATCATGGATTAGGTTGATTGCTCAGTGTGTAATAAAGGTAGAACCTGAGATTCGTTCCCTTTTTGTAAATGAGATGCATATAAGTGGACCAGTTGAAATTAAAATTTAATTGCGCAATCATCTTATTGTGCAAATGAGTCTATTTACACCACACCAGTGAAGGTTAATCAAGTCTTTAAGGTAGATATGTTAAAAGTGGATTGGCACTACACGAGCCACCATTACCTCGGGTCTGTGTGTTAATTTCGGGGAGAAATGCAGGTCATTTTATTTTTAATTACCACAGAATACTTCAGGGTGACCGTCTAGAGCCGCAGTGTAGTGATTGACAATATAATTGGCCATATGCACCACTGGTCATTATTATGCCATTTTATCCAATCAAATAAGCTTCCTGGTCATGTAAGTACACCTGCAGTTAACCTCAGTCCCAAGATATTACAGTATTATGCATCAGTAAATGCCTTGTCGTTGAATGCTGTAATAAATCCATAGCAGGACTCTATGATATGGACAAAATGCTAAAAGAAGATTACAGTGAAATTTACAGCGATTATATGCTTTACAGTGTCTTTAAAAATTACTAATCTGACAGGGTTAAGGGTTGGTCTAGCGATATAATGTACACGTGTTGGATCTTTGGATTGCTGTGATTCATTAAAACACCCACAATTGTCATCTGGCGTGTCTGAGATTAGTCAGAATGCTCACTCAACAACAACAACAACAATATGAGTTCGTAGTGGGAGGTCTCAATTATCCATCGTAGCCTTCTGTGATAGTTAATTGCTATTGGACATTTTCAACAATGAGCAAGTAAATAGAACAGGTGACCGAAAAGTTTTAGCCAATTTATTTATTTATTTATTTTTTTACACGCGACCCGGATGACTGGCTTCATGTCACTCATTTTTATTATTCCTTCATCTTTTTTATTATTTTACTATTTGTTCCTCTACCTAAACAACAAATCTCCCAACACTGTATTGAGCAAACAAGCACCCAGGGTCTCAGAAAACTCCAGACAGATGAGGAGGGGGACAAAAAAAATCAATTTCACAAGGTCACACAGGTCATTTTTTACTCAAACACTTATCTGCAAAATTCAGTCCACTGAATCCTATGTATAAAACATATTGGAAGGTCTGTATCGAGTCTTTAAACCAAAGCTAAAATGTGTATTTTTTTTTTGTCCCCAATGGGAACCACACAGCCGTGATATACAGTTTTTGTAAGTGGTTTTCTATATCCTACACCTCACCAACGATTTTGATGTACTTCTGTTTTGATGTTCCAGTTTCGTTCTTATTCTCTCGTCAGAGTGGTTGGAGTGAAGGGAAGAGATAAAGGCAACAAAGGGCAAAAAGAACCGTGGCTCGAGAATAAATAAATAACTAGATGATAACTCCTCTGTTGGCCTAGAATAACCTTCCATTTATTACAAAGTGTGAGCGAGGGGAGCATCAAGAAAAAAAAAAACACCAGAGCACCTGGCTAAAAGAGAACATTCATCTCTTTAATAGCAGTCTCACTGCTAATAAGGACAAATATGAAGAAAAACAAGTCATATCAAATACATTGTATTTTGTTCATATAGCGAAAGATGCACACCAAATATAAACCTGCAAAAAAACTCAGAACGCAGAAAAATGGTCCAGAGAAAAGCAACAACAGAACGCGTTGTTATAGCTGATGCTTTTGTAAACATTAGAGATGCAATAGTTTCCCTTTGGTTGAATCAGTGTTGTCGACTTCACAATTTTGGAAATCATTTTAGCGAATGACAAATAAGAGTCTAGTAAATCTTCGTGCTGATGTGAGGAACCTGACTGTGTTTATATGAGCTGATATTTCAACGACTAATTAACAATCATCATTGTTCCAAATGACCATTTCTGGTAACACGCACACACAAACATTTTCAATTATATTACATTACACATTACAGCAATAACTGGAAATACACCATAAATAAAATAAACAGAAGTGAATATTGAAATACACTTTGAATATTAAAATACACATTTGATTACAACACCTACTCGATGTGCAATATGAATCACAAGTGGCACACACACACACACTCTCCCTCTCTCTTTCTTTCTTTCTGTGTCCTCCTTAAAGTCTCTCTTTATCTCTTTGCTATTAATACAGGGAACAAAAGTGCACTTCCACATGTATAAATGTGATTCTGAATTGCATTTGAGGGTAATTAGCTTCTTCAGCAAACCCCAATCAAGTTACTGGCATTTAGAACCAGTCTCCAGTCTAATTTGCATAAAATAGAGGAGACAGCAAAAAGAGGAAGAACATTTGCGCTGACTCTGGGTAAATGCATACAGAACGCAGAAGTTCATGTGTAACCTCGGGCATTCCTGCGTCTAATCAGAAATATATATGTGTGGTGTATTATTAACAGCTTTAATGTCTATTATTTTGATGCTGTGTTTCTGAACATAAGTACTACAGTTTAAAATGTGTGAGTGGTTTTCCTGTCATTTAAAGCTGTTCAGTGTAACATCTTTTCTTTCAGCCCTGGGCTAATTGTCACACTGAATGTGATTTTAATGAGACGCTGCTGTCAGGGTTAGCATGCAGATTATAGACCACAAAACATACACAAAATGCTGCTTTCAATTTTTGCTGAGCAACTGATGATCTATTTAAACTACAAATAATGTAGTTGTAGATTTGGCTTTAGGCTTTAAAAAAGCTTTACACACAAGCAGTCCAAACTGAACAGCTTGAACTGAACACTGCTGCGATGAAACCTGGTCCCATGGAAGCCTTACGTTTTTATACACGATATGTGAGGGTGGTCTATCAAAACCTACCTTATACAAGAAATACTGGAAATTTCCCACATGTCCAGCATCCTGCCCTGCACTTTAATACTGTTTTTCCACTACCACGCTCTGACAACTCAGAAGTGCTTATAATCCATGACACATGAGTGGCCACTTTCGTCAAGGGGAGGAAGGTGTAAATGGGAACAGATTTACTGAACAGAGTGCCTTTGCCATTTGTAGCAAGCAAGCAGCTAAAGCTTATTCCCTAGAATTTTTACTGTCAGGTTATACTAGCTTGCTAACTTGGATTACTAAATAGCTAGCATTATTTTAACTAGCTGGTTTGCTAAAGGCCTAGATTGGTGATTAGATAACTTAAGATCTATCTAGCAATATTCTAGCAGGCCAGTTAGCATTTATAATAATCTCTACTTGTTCTTTGACCAAAGTTGTGGATTATAATTAAGATTACTGGATTATGCCTAATAAAACACACACTAACACACACACACACACATAAAGTATACTGCCCTCACACACAGCATTAGTTACCTATACCAGTAATGGCTACAATAGCTTCTATAAAGTTTGATATCATATTGTCTTACATTACATCCTAATTTTTTGTGTATTCTAATTAGCATCTTTATTCGCTTTTTGTTGATGGATTGTTTTTTCAAAAATGGTTCGAAGTTTATATTATTATAGATCATAATAAATTATAGTATTTCATATTTAAATCATTCAGCGATTGACGTTGAACTGTTCTGACAACCTTCCCCTCTAATCCACAACACACATGTTGGGCACACTCTACCATCTGGCAGCACGCTTGGAATGTGTGTCAGAAAAAAGTGGGATGAGAATAAATTTAATTACATCATGACTCAATACAAACTTGACATAAGACATGGAAAACAGTGAGACATGATCTTGGCATGTTTAAAGATTTAAAAATATAGCTCAAACTAAAGCTCCAATCCTAATGGATTTCTATGAAGCACGTACAGGCAATAAATAAAAAAAAAAAAGAGAGAGATTACGAATAAAACTAATTCAGTGCAATGTAAAAGCTTAAGTAGAATGTATTTCAAATGCAGAAATAAATCTTCAGAAAGCATCCAGAGTGAATTGGCCTCCATGATGCTTGGTTGAAGGAAAGTTTTACAAATTTCTACTAACATTATAATTGCTTATAAAACTAATGATTTTCCAATAAATAGACATGGACCAATGCTAAATTGAAGAAGTATACTATATTTTTTTTAACAGTGTTTTAATTATAATGAAAAACTTCCTCTTTTTGCCTCATCAGAATTGTGTAATTGTACAGGATTGTATAATGATTGACAGCAATGTCTCCCTGGCAACATACAGTACAGAGCCTGTCAAAAGTTTAGAAACACCTAGTCTTTTATGATTTAATCTAACAGAAGTACTTTGTGTAAGACAGATTACAGGAAAGATGATGTTAGTGGACTGCCTCACACCCGTACTCAAACATGGAGGTGAAAGCTTAATGGTTTGGCGTTGTTTAGGAGCAGGAAAGTTTAAAGACTTATAGTGGATGAAACGAAAACTGAACCAACATGTTCACTGTTCCATACTTCAACACCATCATTTTCATCTGGACTGCAGCTAATGAGAATCAACTTTACCATACAAGACAACGACCCAAAGTTTACGTCCAAGCTCTATAAGTATTATTTAGAGAGCAAACAGTCTCCTGGATGGTTATCTATCATGGGATGGCCTGCCCAGTCACTGCACCTAAATCAAACTAAACTGCTCTGGGATGAACTGGATCAAAAGGTCAGAAAAAAAATATTCAAGTATTTCAGCTCAATGTTTGGACGAATTAACTATCTGGATGCCAAGAGAGTGTAAAGCTGGAATCCTGGTCAGGGAGCCATACCTATCCACTTCAGTGCCGGTCCCAAGCCCGGATAAATTGGGGAGGGTTGCGTTAGGAAGGGCATCCAGCGTAAAAACATGTGCCAAATCAAACATGCGGAGGATCCGCTGTGGCGACCCCTAATGGGAGAAGCCGAAAGAAAGTCTAATTGCTGTGCATATATTTATTTGTTTAGTCAAAGTACATTTTCATAGTGTTAAATTACCAGCTTTGGTGCATAAATACAAAAGGAACACTCATGCTACAGACAACAAAAAGAAGGTAATTATAAAAACAGATGACGTTACAGTAGCTTTAAATAAAATGCCATAACAATGGAAAGCTTTTTTTTTTTTTTGGCAAATTATATACTTATGTTGTCTAATTTGAACTCCTTCATTCTTGAATTGAAAATAATGGAATGACATACAAATGAAAATGGCAAAGGCAACTCTAGCATGTAAATCACTATATTGGAATGCAGGCTGGGTTTTCTCTTCAGTGGCTACCCTAAGGCACACTTAACAAAATATATCTCTTTGCCCAATATTCAGTTTGAGTTAATCTCAGCACAAAAAAGAGACAAAAGAGAGCCCAGAAAAAAAAGAGGTGTGAAATTAGGTTCACAGAAGTGGGGATGGTGCTGAAGTGTGAACTCTGCACTTCTCTCCACATATTAGCATTTCATGACCACGGCATATTCAGAGTTCAGCTTGCTATACCTGCAAGTGCTCACAAATGAGGCTGCTCGAAACAGGAGCTCTTTAACTTTCTGCACTGTGCCCTAAAGGAATAATAATGAAAGAGTCCAACTTAATGGTTCCTCCTCTATGACCAAAAGGTACAATTTACAAAGTGATAACTGGTCCTACATCAGTTTATAAAATAGTATTGTGCATGAGCGCTCAATACCAACTAAATCCCTGTAAAGAAGTCTTCTTTAGTTCACTTTATTTGCTTCAGAGTGTTTATTGCTAAACACAGAAATCTGCAGTTTACTTTTCTCATTAAATGGCAGAATTCTGGTCCTGACATGTGGACTAGATGTGTGCCATGAATTGGTCTACTGTGAGAGATACTGTGTGTCTCAGCATACTGGATGAGATTTAAGATTTTAGCTACAAAATTCATTTCTCAGTACCATGCTCCTAACAGAGAGGCAATAATTGTTCACATGGACATTTATTTATTCAAAATGCCAAAAAGAAGCAATAAAAATCAACAAAAGAAACACTTTTAATAGTGTAATATATTGTTATATATATATATATATGGACATATATATATATATGGACACACCTTCTCATTCAAAGAGTTTTCTTTATTTTCATGACTATGAAAATTGTAGAGTCACCTACAACCTACAATATGACATATTTTCAGTTCAATTTTTTGTTATATATAAATAATTCCACATGTGTTAATTCATAGTTTTGATGCCTTCAGTGTGACCCTACAATTTTCATAGTCATGAAAATAAAGAAAACTCAGATAAACAAAATATACTGAAGCTTTATCTAGTAAAGTAACTCATCGCCACAGATTGTGGATTCAATATATTACCTCATAACCGTAATATATGCAGTTTTTGCCACTGTGGCCTCTGTGTCACCTCAGCAGCTCTGCAACCATCAAATAGGTGAGCAATCATTTTTATATCATACCCTAGAACACCAGTCTCCCCAAAACAGACTAATATCTTTTATTGTTTATTATATTTATTTTTACTCATTTTAAATACTTTGAACCTTGCAGAAAGCAGCATTACGTTTTAATACAAACCCACACCCAGTTGCCAATGAATATAGAGATAGACAATCTCTCTCTGAGTTTAATTACTGCTGCCTTGGAAGAGATTTCTAATCAGAATTTCTAATTACTTGACAGATGTCTAAACCATGTGTCTGCACTGGCATGTATCTGCAGTGTGACTGTGTGGGATTGCTTCTTATATGCCATATGTACATGCTTTTTCTCAGTGTACGGGTGTGTGTCTTTTGTGCTATTTTATATTCTGGAGAGCAGTGTGATGGTAGATTTAGCCTCGCTTTAGACCTAAGACCACTCAGGTGGGGGGTTACAGGGCCCTGGTCATTTTAAGGGCTTCAGTGCAAAGTAAGGCTATTGCTCACTGTTCCATATCACCTTTAGCCCTCGGCCTGTCCCTGTCTCACAATCTCCCACAACCTCGGTCATCTGTCAGCTTTACAGCTTTTCTCTCTTTCTTGCTTTAGTGCCCTGTTGAAGCCCTTTTCTCTCTCAATTCCTCTTTCTATCCCAGTCTACCTCTGTCTGTCTCTTAACACCAAGTATAATATACATTCTTTATAGGCATTTAGCTTTTTTTATGTCCCTGTAACACTGCATCTCTATCAGATGCGAAGATTTCATCTCCCTTTTCTCTCCCAATCTCTTCCAGTGTTTGTGCTAGGCTTCATGGACAGATAGGCTATTGGATGTTTAGATCTCTCTCTCTCTCTCTCTCTCTCTCTCTCTCTCTCTCTCTCTCTCTCTCTCTTCATTTTTATTTGCTTTACTGGCATGAAATAAATAGTAGTACATTTGTATTGTATAAGCATGTTCCAGCTAAGAGTAATGCAATCTACTTGATTACAACTGAAATTAAGAATCTCTCTCTCTCTCTCTCTCTCTCAGAAGTACTAGCCATCTTTCTTTTGCTTTCTTTCCCCCCCCCCCCCCACACACACACTGCGCCTCACTGTCAGTCATTTCCTCTGTTCGTATTTTTCTCATTTTTTTGCCTTTCTACCTTTTCAATTCTGACAGCTATGACCTCTGACATACACACCAACTCACCCTTCATTACTCATTATCAGTTTCTGCATCACTACTAGCTTTTTTAACTAACTAGTAATGGGTTACACAAAGGCTCATGTTACACACTGATTATTTATTATAAACAAACCATTTCTAAATGTATTAACTAAGTAACTATGTACCAGTGTTCAATAGGTTATCAGAGCATACTGTAATGTATTTTCGCTAATTTATAAAGTACTTTCACGTAGACATATGGACAAACCAAGCAATCTGGAGCAGAAAGATTAGCAAAGGAGGTAAAAGAAGCCAATAGTCACACTGATTGAGCTCTAGAGATGTGTGGAGATGGGAGAAACTTGCAAAATGTTGACCATCACTGCAACACTTCACAGATCTTGACTTTATGGCATAGTGGCCAGACAGAAGCCTCTCAATGAAAATAATTTCATATTTTAACCCGCTTTTTTCTTCCCCAAGTGGTCAGTTTGGCCAGGTGGCCAGCATTAAGACTTTCTAAATGAACTGGACACAGCACTGTCATGTCTTCCAGCAATGCTGAAATAACTTTAAATAAAAATATAATATATACATTAAATAAAAATATAAATATAATTAAATAAAATTTTTTTAACTAAACATCCTATCTAAAATAATACATAAATGTTCACCAGTAAAAACTAGTTTTGGGGGGTTCATTTGGTCTTCTGAAGATAGATCAACATTTTATACCTCTCTTTACAGCCAATGTTCTGATTCTTGGTACATTGTATGCTTAAATACTTTCTGTTCAGACTATTCTAAAACACTTGTATCTCTATATTAATACATACTGTGATGGCTACGCTGATTACTTTCTACATTTTTGTGACCAAATCATTCACCTCCTCTATCAGTGTCTGCTGTTTGACAGCAGCTGTAGTTTGTCCTTTGTCACTGCCCCGCTGTATTAGGATGGAACTGTCCTTTTGGAAATTTCCTTTTGTTTGCACCAGATCTCAGACTTGACAATAGCATACATGATCAGTGGCTGATGTACAAATATAATTATTGCAAGATAGAGCAACAGTAATAAAAAAAAAATAATAATATGTATAAGCAGGCACTTGAATCCCTCTCTTATTCTTTTTCTCTTTTCGCTGGCTCATCGGCTAAACATCGAGTGCCACTATGGTCTGTGTGGCTCTCTTCCCACTAATCATGCTCTCAGCCTATTTCCTCGCTGCTGATTGAATGACACTTAAACTCAGCTGCATTACAATCAATGGAGCGTTACTAGCTTTAGTGCTGTATATACCGTAGGACTGGACGTGTGATTGTCTGCACTCAGCTTCGTCTGTCCGTCTCCTCCTGGGGTTCAAGTGGCCCTTAGGTAGGGCTGTTACTGATCGTAAAGACTTTGAAAACAAAAAAAATACAAATAAAATGGAAAAGACATGCTTGAATAAACTAGTTATGCTATAGAATCTCTTGGAATTGAGGTTCCTGAAGTAAAGTTTTAAATTCTTCAACTAAAGCAGTAGAAAGCTAGGTTTCTAAATGGCAAAACTAAAAAACTGTTAGCAATTTGAATCCTAATAGTGCCATAGCCATTTTCTTTCATCACTGTGTTCGCTGGGTGGGAGGGATCACTGACACTAGCTAATCATTGAGGTCTTTGACTCCAAATGTTCCGTTTCCTTGTGCATAAGCAGCAGACAAATAAGATTCGTCTTGGAGAATGTGTCTTGGAGGAGGCATGAGGTCTTCACACTTGGAGTCAACCAGTCAATCAGTTAACCAACCAATCAGGTATAAAATAATAGATGGTTGCAGCAAATTATGTTTAAAGTGTAGTGTTTTAGCAAGCAAGCAAAAATAATTACTGTCTAATTTTGGATGTGACGTGACCAGTACCAACACGTACAGCATGATCTCAGGCCTGAAGAACACATCAGCCACGTCAAGCATGAGAACATTGTCTCGTGCTGAGCAATTTGCTCCGTTGTGGGTGGATGAACTCACAACTGATTAAAACGGTGGCATAGGTAGAAGACAATCTGAATAAATTCAAGAGCATTTATTTTTTTCTTTTTTTTACCCAAGGCTGCTTCCTGAAAGACCTGACCATCATCTCGTTTGTGTTTGAGGATAGCAGACATTTTGGTGCATGTGAATGACTAAACTGAGGTGACAGCTACTTATACAGGAAGGCTAACTGGATGAAAGGGAGAACACTGCAGACCTCACAGTATCCAGTTTTCCTGAAAAGACTTCAGAAAGTGATCCAGAGCCTGCCGAGAGGTGAGTGATTTGGGCGTGCCTGCTTGATCTTCCGTGAGTCAACTGCGGGTGTTCATGTGACAAGCTGTATTGGATTCCTGAAGTGGATGTTGAGTGCCCACTGTGTCCGCTGGTGGAGAAATGATTTGTACCCAAATGACAAACATCCCCCGTCATTCCAGCACTCATGCTCGGCTCACATCAGATGAGCTGGTCTGTGGGTGCCTGCTTTAAAATTGATTGTAGGAGATGAACCACTGTTCCGCCGCACTGGGAAAAAGAACTGAGCCGATTTGCTCCACATCAATCAAATGGGCACTTTGAGAAATAAAAAAAAAAAGGATAAGACAGAGTGGAGAAATATTTGTGTCACGATGGAGGTCATTTCAAAGAACAAACAGTCATTTAACTAGTCACGTTAGAACTGTCGCAGCAGCTGCAATCCATGGAGATTCGTTTTCCACAACACACACAAACAGATTAATGTCTAATACAGTGCCACTATTGATATATTTTTAGTTCCCCAAATATTCATATCAGTTCATAGTTTGGGATTTAAAACACGTGTTTTTTCCACACTGAAGCATTTAAACAGGATTATTGATAATAAAATATTTGCAAAGTATATTAAGAAGATCAAAATCTTTCCAGTTCTCTTTCAGGAACTCAAGCTGCGTCGAAACGCTTTGGGAACGCGCCCGAGTGTTCATCTTCTAAAATAATGTGTGTAATCAGTCAAAAATTGGACGCTGACTGTAACTGGTGGGGTGACGTCACAACCAGGAGTATAAAACGCAAATGAGTTAGGGCAGCGGCAGCTTCTGTCTGTTCAAGAAGTGCTCTGTGTGTTTGTGCTGTCTGTCAGATTGTTTGTCAAAAAAGAAAAAGAAAAGAAAAGAAAAAAAAGAATTTAAAGCAAGCAAAAAATGTAATTACACTTTCCGGCTGTGTGCTTCTCACTTCCCCTGCTATATTACGAAGGGGGATACGCACAGCTTGTGTGTCGCTTGCTTGGGAGTGGAGCATGTGAAGTCGGTTCTCAAGGGAGCCAACTGTGATCACTGTACTTGCATGTCTTTGCACTCACTCCGCTCCCGCTGGGCACTCTTCAAGGAAGGTGCCCCAGCTTCTTCCGGGTCTGGCCCCGCTCTCGCCAAACAGCTTAGAAAGGCGATGCCTACGTGCCTTAGATGTTTGGAGAGATCCCCGATTCCTATCTCTAGGCCCTGTGCTGGGAGTACCCGGTCATCGCTTAACGCTGTCGACGAATGCGTCCACATGCGGTGGGGAGCGATCATGAGTGGTCATTCGCCCGAAGTCTGTAGGAAGGTCCCCATCTACGCTGGCACATCAACTGCCTAGAGATGATGACCGTGATTCTATCACTGAAGCATTTTCTCTCAGACCTCAGTGGTCACCATGTGTTGGTCCATACGGACAATAAATACTGCGGCGGTCTCCTACATCAACCATCAAGGAGGTCTGAGTCCGTGCCCCCTTTGCAGGCTGGCACACCAGATCCTCCTTTGGGCCCAGGAAAAACTCCACTCTTCGAGAGCAGTTTAGTCCCGGGGAATGGCGGCTCCACCTCCATGTAGATTTGGGAGAAGATCGGAAGAGCCCAGGTGGATCTGTTTGCGTCTCAAGAGACGTCACACTGTCCCCTCTGGTTCTCCCTTACTCCTCCACCCCCGCTACTCCTGGCCTTAGTGCTCCTCTAGCTGTGTTAACAGACACACACTAGGCAGGGACTGGTCAGTCTGGCATGATGGAACACTCGTTCCCAAAGCGTTTCAATGCAGCTTGAGTTCCAGAAAGGGAACGCCTTTGGGTTAAGTATGTAACCCTAGTTCCCTGAGGGAACGAGATGCTGCGTCTCTATGCCACACCTCCGGCGTCCCTGCAGCGCTTCCTTCTCCCTTACAGAAGTTGCGGCTGCCCTCACTCATATGCGTTTTATACACCTGGTCGTGACTTCACCCCACCAGTGATGGCCAGCATCTAATTTTTGACAGATTACAAACATTATTTCAGAGCGTGAACACTCGGGCGCGTTTCCAAAGCGTTTAGACGCAGCTTAGGTCACAAGATTCTGCTTAATCGTAACTGATGTTAAAAAATGTCGGTCAGATATTTTACAGATATGCCATCAAACACCCACACCAAACACCCACGTTGCCCAGATTTGGCAAGGGATAAAAAATAATTATTTTACACTCATGAATCCAAACCAATGATCCTGACTCTCAGAAGCTGGGATCTTGTCAAATTTCTAGCAAAAAAAAAATATAAAGTACTTCAGTTCAGCTCAGCTGTCACTGATTATTGATAAGACATTAATATTGTATTTTTACCCTTATATTCATTTTTTCTATCTATCTATCTATCTATCTATCTATCTATCTATATATATACATACAGACACACTGGAGATCAACATTCAACATTAGAGAACATTTCATAACCAATTGAACAATTCTGAAATAAGGTCATCTTCACTGCTCAACAGTTGAAGGAGTTTTTGTCCTGTCTATACCATGCTACCAGAACATCTTTTCCACTAAATAACTAAGGCATTTAAAAAAAAAAAAAAAAAAAAAATTTTTTGCAGAAAACACACTGATTAAAATTAGAAAACACTTTCAGATACCTCCCAGTTAATGGTGTTAATCTGGCACCTGGAGCTAATTTTCTTGCTTATCTGTAAAATGTATTTAACTGGCAGCCTAACCTCCAGTTTCCCCGACTCTGCAAGATGGTGGGCCGTTCTAAAGTGACTGAAAGCCTCTGGCAGCAGGTTGTCCAGATGAAGGCCAAAGGGATGACCCTATCAGCCATAGCAAGACAAGTTCGTCGTTCCAAATCTGTGATTTTAAGAATATTGAATCTTTACATCATCACAAACTCATTCAAGTCCTCCAAGAAGGCTGGTCATCCACGAAAGACAAATACAAGAAAGGACAGGATACTGCAGAGGATCTTAATGGGCAATCGTTTCCACACTGAAGCTGGAATTGCTCACCAGTTCAGCGCTGAACAGGGTAAAGATCTGCCTAGTCATACAGTGTCTCGACATTTAAGAGCATTTGGACTGAAAGCCCACTTTGCAGCGACCAAACCTCTCATTAGCAGAAAGAATCAAAAGGCTAGACTAAGCTTTGCTGAGGAGCATGTTGTGTGGACAGAGGAGAACTGGTCCAAAGTTCACTTCAGTGATGAAAGCAAGTTTAATTTATTTGGGTCCGATGGGAAACATTATGTTCGGTGACAAACTGGAGAAAGACACAACCCTAAGTGTGTAAAGAAGTCAGCGAAAAGTGGAGGAGGAAGTGGAGAAGGAAGTGTCATGGTTTGGGGCAAATTTTCTGCAGCAGGAGTTGGGCATCTTATACAGCTACATGGCAAAGTGAATGCAAATGTTTATCAGAACCTTCTTCGACAACATATGGTTCCTTCCCTGCATCCATCACCCAATCAGCCCGCAATGTTCATGCAGGACAACGCTCCATGTCACACAGCAAAATGGGTAAAGCAGTTCTTTAAAACTGAAAACATTGAAATAATGACATGGCCTTCCCAGAGTCCTGATCTCAACCCAATAGAGAACCTCTGGAAAATCCTTGGCGACAAAGTTATGGCCAAGAAACCCACTACAGTCACCGAACTGTGGAGGAGACTGGAAGAAGAGTGGACCAAAATCACACCAGAGCAGTGTGAGAGACTGGTGCTGTCCTGTGGCTGCAGATGTGCTGAAGTCATTCAGAGCAGAGGCCTTTACACTTCCTACTAATTGCTGACTGTTGTTACCTTCAGAAAATTTTGTTGTAATCTTTTTGCATGCTACAGTCATTGTTGTTCTCTAATTTTAATAAGTGTGTTTTCTGCAAAATAATGTTTTTTTTTTTTTAATTCCTTGGTTATTTTGTGGTAAAGGTGTTCTGGTAGCATGGTATAGACAGGACAAAAACTCCTTCAACTGTTGAGCAGTGAAGATGATATTATTTCAGAATTGTTCAATTGTTTATGAATTGTTCTCTAATTTTGATCTCCAGTGTTTGTGTGTGTAATATATATATAATTTTTTCCAAAGATAAAAGCAAGTGTTTAAAACGGAAAACAATGTTTGTACCCCATTTTACATTATATTTTACCTAAGAGATGCTAACTTTAAAACCTTTTTGCAATACTTGATTTTTTAGGATTTGCATGTCAAAGATTTTGACAATCCAAAATTGTAAAATGCTTCATAATAAGTTGCCATTAAATGGGTAAAAAGATAATGTTACAGCGTCTTTTTTTTAATATATATGTACAGTGGCTGCCAAACATTTGGGAGCATCTAGTCTTTTAGCATTTTTAAAAGACACATACATGTTCCTTAAGCTTATATTTAAGAAAGTAGGTAGTGAAATGGTATGATTTACTTTAAACAAAAAAATATATGAACTTACAGATGTTGAACTCTATTTTTAATTTAAAAATCCTCCCTTAGCATGAAGAGCTTTAAACACTCTTGGCATTCGGACAGGTCAATTCTCTGAACATTCAGCTAAAATTATTTGGCAAAAGTGATCTTTTGATCATAGATGGATATTTCTTTCTATGA
This sequence comes from Silurus asotus, assembly GCA_024362625.1. NCBI lineage: Eukaryota > Metazoa > Chordata > Actinopteri > Siluriformes > Siluridae > Silurus > Silurus asotus. The sequence goes on along the minus strand of MU551541.1, from coordinate 4,134,583 downwards.
TCCAGTTTATCCCAGAGCAGTTCAATAGGATTTAAATGCAGTGACTGGGCAGGCCATTTAATGATAGATAACTATCCAACCGACTGTTTGTTTTCTAAATAATGCTTACAGGGCTTGGAGGCTGCATAGTCCTGTTGTATGATGAAGTTGGTTCTAATTAGCCAGTCTCGATGGAATTTATTGTGTAGAAATATGGAAATGGTACCCATGTTGGTTTAGTTTTCCTATTAACCAGTTTAAGACTTCAACCTTCCCTGTTCCAATACAATCCCAAAACATTAAGCTTTCACTTCCAAGTTTGACTTTGTGTGTGAGGAAGTCTGCTAACATCCTCTCTCCTGTTCCCCATCTTACATAATTCCTCTGTTAGAGCCAAAAAAAATAAATAAATTGGACTAATCTGTCTACAGAACATTCTTCCAGTAATACACTATTCAATTTGTGTTTTTGCGAAATAACTCATTTCTGCTATAGAAACAAAAAGAACATGCATGTGTTTAAAAAAAACAAACATAAAAACTACAGTACAGTAGGTGTTTCCAAACTTTTGACAGGCTCTGTATAACTATAAGGTATATCATCAAACTTCCTTTCCCCTTTTCTTTTTCTGACAAAACCTCAGAACTCAAATTGGCCCCCATTGTGTAAACACTGCACTAGTTTAAGTACTAAGAAGCACTCAAGTGGAACGATTAAAAAAAAATCATTAAAACTGAAAGCAATCTTACAGTTGAGTCAAGCCGCTACTGCAGAGTGGACTGAAGAATCAATAAGACAAAAAGTCTGACCTTGCGTTCCTTTTGGCCTCAAAAAGATTTGTGCTTGCACTAATGTTTAATAGAAGTAACCTTAGAGCCCTGAATGCACACATAGCAGTGATATGTATCTGTGAAACTGGCTAACAGAAATCCTTTACTGAGGGAAAGTTATACAAAACAAATATCTTTAAAAATGCTTTAAAAAACACTTGCCATGGTTGTTGGCAAGCCGACATACAGAGCTCATTTGCCAAGTAAGCAGCCTTGAGTTTTTTCTTACAAGGCAGGATGAGGCAAAAGAATATACAAACTGCTCTTAGAGCATTCCTTTATAAACACACACACACACAAAAAAAACATCCTCGGGTTCGCTCAGCCATTGTATATTCTTCTTCTCGGGCATTGTCTTCTCTTCAGCACATCCCAAACTATTTTTGTGTTGGTTTGGAAATGTGCAGGATGATCCACAGCTTTGCCTTGTAGCATCCTGGCAGAGGTTCCTACATGATGTAATTTATGACGCCATGTGTTGTAACAAGTTTCCCAGGGTGTATGGGAGTAAAACAGCTCCATAACATCACAGACACACCACCATGTTTCACAGCAGGAAGTTTGTTCCTTTCTGCATTTTGGTTGCCAGACAGTAGTAGTGAAGTCCAAGTGTTTATTTGATGATAAGAGTGAATTTGTTCATTGAAGCCTTCTACATACATAGTTGTGCAAAGGACAAGGTATTTTTTATATATATATATAATCTTGTAGGATTTATTCAACTTTTGGAAAAATAAGGGTGAAATAGATGTACATGATCTTAGTATAATCAGAGGCTCATTTAAAGCTTCAGCTGTTTAATACTTTACAATAATTTTTCACAGAATGTGTAGCAGGTGGGGGTGTAGTTTAATCTTCACTGGGAATATGGTGTGCCCCAAACAATTGAGGTGTTAATGAGAGATATTTAGCACGGTTTACTTGAGCTCTGTGGTTCCATGTAATTGTAATCTCTCACTTGCACTTAACACTCCATTACTTATGCCCCACTTGTACAGGGTGTTTTTGAACAAATCGCTGTGATTGATGGTTAAAATCGTCCATTCTCTCTCCTAATGTACACAAAATTTAGCCAATCACAAATTGGAAAATGGGGAAGGGTAAAGTCTGTGCTTCTGCAGAGACAAGTGATGCTACATCACAAAACCAACCACACACTTTTACAACCATGATCTCACAAATGCAAACGATTCTCGCTAGTGTACTAAGTGTTATTAAAACGTTTTGAGACTAATAGTGCTTGTGATATTCTGACCACGTGTTGTTTTTTTTTTGTTTGTTTTTTACCACGGCTGTGTTTTTTTTATGGACAGCAAGTAAAACAAGAAGCAAACGTTAAATTCAGCATAAAACTGGGCGAATCTGCCTCGCAGAGACGTTTGACATGACATATGTTTGACATACAGCGATGCTGCAATGAGTATTTAGAGCTAAGAGGTGGTTCGAGGGGTTCGAGGGGTTTTGAGTGACACATACATGCCAAGAGCGGAAGAACATCACTGGAAAATGACGAGAGATCAGGAAGACTTTCAACGAGCTTACCCCCCCGAAAATGTCGAAACCATTCGGAAACTTGTGCATGATGATCGACGGAAAACAATCAGAAAACAATCCACATTCTCACTACACTACTTTCTTGTAAACAGAACTAGTCTAGAAACTTTTTTGGGGCCACCTCTTAGCTCTAAATAGTCGCTTCCAACAACCAAGAGAGAATGACCATGTCTGAGGCATCAGGATTGAATCTCTCCATACTATTATCTCCATAGATGACAGATTAAACCCTTTTCTTTGGAGTCCTGCTTTTTAAGTTATTAATGACATGCTCTACACTGTCCACACTATTTGTTGCTCCCAAAGAGCCATATGGAATTGCTTTTCCATAGTGGTACATAAAACACGACACCACTGTTTGCAGTGTTTCCAGTGGCTGGGCTTTTACTGTGATGTATGTCATGCTGTAAATGTCTGGTGAGTACTTTGGTTGGCCCAAACATGCTGTTGCTTCCTCATCCTGTTATCCATATCCCCTTTGTTAGAACTGGCATACTGAAGATCCTGCAAAACAATGTGGCATGCTATTCGTAATCAGTGCCTCTGCAGATGATTTCTATAAAAAGGATGGATTATTGGCAATTGGAATCTGAATATTGGCAGATTCACTTAACAAGTCTAAAGCAAAAATATATAAATTTCTCCACCTTGTTCAATTTACAGCAATTTGTCACTTAAGTGCCAGCTATATTTCACCTGTTAATGCACAAGGTGATGCAACCCAACAGTGCACATGTGGCTGTTTACTTTTAATCTATAGAAATGATTGGCAGCAGTGTATATATCAGATGACGGCGGTCCATGTCAGCCTGAGAGAGAAGTGTGTGATAAGGCAGATAGAACGCTGTGATTGTAGCCTGTCTGTGACTCGAGGCTTATAAGGGTGGACATTTCTTGGTTCTGTTGGGACATTTTAGTAGGCTTGTGTGTAATTATTCGAATCTCAGCAGCCCATTGACTAATCTCACTAAAGAAGTAGCTCTAGTTCTGCTCCGGTGGTTTGAACAAAGCCAGTGGGTATGGGTGAGTCTTAACGCAGTTCTTTTTTCCCTGCAGTAGCACATGAAGGATGCCAATATGTGGATCGCTTGTTGGTATCTGGTGTTACAGCCTATTAAGTTCACAGTGTGCCACAGTCCTGGGGCGCAGATGGTAGCGGCTGTCTTTTTCTCATCTCTCAAATATAGCTACAACCATTGCTGTTTTTTTTTCTCTTGTTCACGAGGTAGAGGGGTAATGAGTAATGTGGCACACCTGAGCCCTGTTGCCCCACATATATTTATGCAATCTATCTTTCTGTTTCTTTCTGTATCCCTGAGCAATGTTCTGAGCATGTGTGTGTGGCTACGAGGAGAGAAAAACAGAAAGAGACAAGTGAGCTGGAAAAAACGTCTGAAAAAGTTATTACTGTTATTACTGACTACTAAGGCACAAGCCTAAATAAAAAGCTGTCTTGACTTGTGTCTGTGGGTATGCATTAAAAAAAAATTAAGTTATAAAGTTATATGCTTGTACAATTTAAAAGAGTATCTAAAGACTTGTTTTTAACCTCAGTAAAATGTTTCATTGCACTAATAAGCACCAGAGAATTGTCTATTAAACTATTAGACCACAAAGCCAATGCCAATAAATCTCTGAAGCACTTATGGGTTGATGTTCCCTCCTGGGACACTTCCTTGTGTGTACATACAAGCTTGCATACCCAGAATGATAAACTGTGCACTTCAAGGTCAAACCAAGTGCAGCACACCTACTGTTATCACCTAAATTTCAACAGTATGTAAGTATGGTATGTGTTTTTTGAGCATCGCATTCCACATTTAGTCCCAATTTGCTCTTATAATTTCCTCCACTCCTCTGGGAAAATGTTCCACTAGATTTTGGAGTGTGCTTGTGGACATTGTTTATTAGTCACAAGGGTTTTAGTAAGGTCCGGTACTGATGTAGGTGAGGTGAGGAGGCCTGGGGTGCAGTCAGCATTCACATTAATTGCAAAGATGATAATAGGGTTGAGGCCGAACCTCTATAGCAGGAGATTTTCCACACCAACCAATGCTGAGCATATGTTAATGAAGGTTGCTTTGTGCACAGGGGCATTATCATGCTGGAACAGGGTTGTGTCCAGTTCAAATTTTATCCAAAGACATCCTGTACAATTATGTGCCTTTAGCTTTGCAATAACAGTTTGGGAAAGAAACAAAACAAAAATGAATTTTATAGAGAAAGCATACACAGTGAAGTGAAAGAGAGATAGAATCACACATCTCTCATCAGGACTACGAACCATATGCTCTCTCTATCTCCTACTCATATCTTGATTTATTGCTGCAGTAATTGTATGATAAAAAAATATGAGACGAGGTTGGGGAGGGGAAGAGCATTGTCATAACGTTTTACTAGATATAAATATCTAATGAATAATGATGAACCCCTGTTATTTATGATGCCCCAATTAGTAAAACGACCTTCAAAATGTTGCTATATGTCCATTACATGCTGATATGTTAATATGGTTATAATTCATTCATCCTCCTCATCACAAGCCTAGTCTGTTTGCTCAGGCTTTGATTGAATGACAGTTGCCACATCAAACAGTGCTGTATTTGATGCCCGCAATGGCATGAGATAAGGCATGTCAATGACTTTTCCCAGTCGTCTGTACTAAGTAAAAAAAAAACAACATTGATCCTGTGTCACGTCAGCTAGACGGCTTCTACCCGATCAATAGCTAAAGTTGTTTCTGACTGCAGGGAAGAAAGCCATCACTCTAGCAGTGGTGTCTGCTTGTAAGGCCATGAATTGAATTTAGCTGCTGATAAATCCACATCTAGAGGCTACGCTTAGATTTATTCAGAACTCATTACCTACAAAGCATCAACATTATGTATTGTTTTAGTCTCTAGAGTTTCTCAAGGCTCACTTTAGAGGTGTGCACTTTAAAGGCGGTGTTTGTGGGATTCCATTCCCAAAAATTGCCAAAGAAATTTTCCCCAATATCACCTACTTCTAAAACAATCCCACATATTGTTCCTGATAAATCTCACCTGCTACTACGGAAAGTTGGACGGGTCCTGCTCTATTTCTGCGATTAGTTTTGTTTGTACCTGCCTGAAATATTTTTCCGATTTATACGTAGTTGGTTCTATTTCTCAGAGTATAAACAAATTAGCAATTTAAATGATTAAGTTCAATCAGATGCAGTGCTGCTTTACTCGTAAACGTGACCTGCCTTTCCCACCTGCTTCTTTTTGGATTGCTGTTTCTGTTCTTGTTTGCTGAAGCACCCGACATGCACTTCTATTGTATAGAATCTCATGAGTAAATATAACTAACATTGGACAATCTGTGGCAACCACTATTTCCTTTTCAATGCCTACACAGGGTTACGTGTGAGCCTATACCATGTAGCCCAGGATATAAAGCAGAGCAAACTCTGGACAGTATGCCAACCCACTACAGGACACAATCACATACAAAATGGACAATCTGCTGGAAATGCCATACAGCTGCAGGTCTTCAGACTGGGAAAGAAATCTAGCGATGAACAGCAAGTTGTAACAAAGAGTAAACGTGAAATTGACGATGACGAGAGATAACTCGGAAGATCAGAAAATGCTGGAACCATTCGGCAACTTGTGCATGATGGTTGTCTGAGAAAAGTGCACCTGATCTCCTTTCCGCACCTACACTGCCTGCCAGATTTGGCTTCTGTTGACTTCCCCTCTTCCTAAAGATCAAGATCCAGTTTAAAGATCGGCATTTCAACATCACTGCAGAGATCCAGCATGAATCGCAGAAGGTGTTTGACATGATTTGAAAAGAAGACAGGACATATTCCAGAAGTTGCAGGAACATTTATAGCACTGAAGTAGTGTGCAAGGAAACTATTTTAAAGGTGATGGTGGTGTAACATATAATAGATAAATAAAGTACTTTCTTGTAAATAAAGCTATTTTTAAAACTTTCTGATACCACCTCGTACTTACAGAGCAGATCGTGATTCAAACCCTCTATCAAACTCTGACATATGAAATTAAATTCCGTCTGTTATGTCAATATATTTGTCCAGTGCTCTTTTTCTTTTTTATAAATAAGGCAAAAGTAACCATCTCTACTTTTTATATGGAATAAAGAAAAGGGCCTTGAAATGTATTCAATCAGAATTGCTTCTGCATAGCAACAGTATCGTTGATGCTGAGTGTTTGCAAAGCACCAAAGAATTGACAAAGACACAGCTAACCTCAAGTCGAGGTTCCTAGACTTCAGCATGCTAGAACCAGAGCTACACTCCATCTTTCTTAACTTTCTCTCTTCTTTTTATATCTAGAACAAAGTAAGGTCTCGGTATAGCAACAATGAGAGTACTCCCTACTTGGATCCTCCTACATGGACCTGTGACATCTTCTGTGTTTTCTATTTATTTATTACAAGAACAAAGATGTTTAGGAGAGATGGCAGTGGAGTTTTTTTACCAGGTTGTTCAACAAAATTTTGGAAGGTGAGAGGATGCCTGAGGAATGGAAAAGGAGTGTGCTGGTACTGGTTTTTAAGGATAAGGGAGATGTGCAGACCTGCTGTAAATAAAGTGGAATTAAGTTGTTCTGTCACAGCATAAAGTTGTGGGAAAGAGTAGTGGAAGCCAGGCTGAGAGAAGAGGTGACCATCTGTAAGCAGCAGTATGCTTTAATGCAGAGGAAGCAATAATTGCTTTGAGGATGTTGATGGAGAAGTCTAGAGAAGGTCAAAAAGAGTTGCATTGTGTGTTTGTGGATTTAGAGAAGGCGTACGACAGGGTGCAGAGAGAGGAATTGTGGTATTGTATGAGTAAGTCAGGAGTGTCAGAGAAGTATGTGAGGGTGGTGCAGGACATGTATGAGGACAGTGTGACAGCAGTGAAGTGTGCCGAAGGAACGACAGACTGGTTGAAAGTTGGACTGCATCAAGGATCAGCTCTGAGCCTTTTCCTGTTTGCAGTGGTGATGGACAGGTTGACGGACGAGGTCAGACAGGAGTCTCCCTTAACTATGCTGGAGAGGTGAAGGTACACGCTAGAGAGAAGGGGAATGGTGGACAGTGGAGTGGTTAATGGAGAGTGTGTTAGAGAAGTGAAGAAAAGAGTGCAGGCAGGGTGGAGTGGGTGGAGAAAAGTGGCAGGAGTGATGTGATAGAAGGGTATCTCCAAGAGTTAAAGAGGAAGTTTAAAGACCTGCAATGTTTATTTTTTTAGGGATAGTGGCATTGAGTAAAAGACAGGGGGTGTACAACAAAGATCAATAACTACAAAGATCCCCAGCAGCAAACACAGACGTTTTTAGAACAATTTGATTAGATTGAACTCTTATACTTGAGAGTTTGTTTCCCTACTTTATTATGTCTCTCCAGTGACAGTGAACGACCAGCAGGGAAACTTGTGGAATTAGAATGCAAGGAGAGAAGTGAGAAGGGAAGAACAAGAGAAAGAGAGGTTTATGGCAAAATCAATCCCGACTGCAGTTATTTGTCATAATATTGCTAAACACTCACTCCCCCTTGTCTGGACCCTCAGGGTTTCAGACTGCAGTGGGAAGCTCCAGAATATATGCTTGTTCATACAAGACACCTGATTAAACACAACAACCTGTTAAAACATGAGAAAAAACATGTAGAGTGCCTTGCAAAAGTATTGACCCCCCCTTGGCGTTTTTCTTTTTTTGTTGTCTTACAACCTGGAATTAAAAATTGATTTTTTGGGGGTTTGTATCATTTGATTTACACAACATGCCTACCGCTTTGAAGATGCAAAATATTTTTTATTGTGAAACAAACAAGAAATAAGATTAAAAAAATAACAGAAAACTTGAGCGTGCATAACTATTCACCCCACAAAGTCAATACTTTGTAGAGCCACCTTTTGCAGCAATTACAACTACAAGTCTCTTGGGGTATGTATCTATAAGCTTGTTACATCTAGCCACTGGGATTTTTGCCCATTCTTCAAGACAAAACTTGAAGAATGGGCAAAAATCCCAGCTCCTTCAAGTTGGATGGGTTAATTGGATGGGTTAATTGGATTGAGGTCTGGGCTTTGACTAGGCCATTCCAGGACATTTAAATGTTTCCCCTTAAACCACTCAAGTGTTGCTTTAGCAGTATGCTTAGGGTCATTGTCCTGCTGGAAGGTGAACCTACGTCCCAATCTCAAATCTCTAGAAGACTGAAACAGGTTTCCCTCAAGAATTTCCCTGTATTTAGCACCATCCATCATTCCTTCAATTCTGACCAGTTTCCCAGTCCCTACTGATGAAAAACATCCCCACAGCATGATGCTGCCACCACCATGCGGGTGGTGTTCTCGGGGTGATGAGAGGTGTTGGGTTTGCGCCAGACATAGCGTTTTCCTTGATGGGCAAAAAACTCAATTTTAGTCTGACCTGAGTACCTTCCTCCATATGTTTGGGGAGCCTCCCACATGCCTTTTGGCAAACACCAAACATGTTTGCTTATTTTTTTCTTTAAGCAATGGCTTTTGTCTGGCTACTCTTCCGTAAAGCCCAGCTCTGTGGAGTGTACGGCTTAAAGTGGTCCTATGGACAGATACTCCAATCTCCGCTGTGGAGCTTTGCAGCTCCTTTAGGGTTATCTTTGGTCTCTTTGTTGCCTCTCTGATTAATGCCCTCCTTGCCTGGTCCATGAGTTTTGGTGGGCGGCCCTCTCTTGCCAGGTTTGTTGTGGTGCCATATTCTTTCCATTTTTTAATAGTGGCTTTAATGGTGCTCCATGGGATGTTCAAAGTTTTGGATAATTTTTTATAACCCAAACCCTGATCTGTCCTTTTCCACAACTTTGTCCCGGACCTGTGTGGTGAGCTCCTTGGTCTTCATGTTGGCGCTTGCTTGTTGGTGCCCCTTGCTTAGTGGTGTTAAAAGCGAGAATTTGGCAGTTCCACTTCAAAAACTTCGACTTAATAGTATATAGGAGATAACCAAGGTCGAGATAAGCGGGTTCCACTGTATATATATGTATATATATATATATACATACACAGTGGAACCGGCAAATTCTCGCTTTGTCTTAGCATTTTTTATTGGTTATGTCGATTCTTTTATGTCGCCGAACCCTGATATCTCAAGCACAAGGGGGAAAAAATTTGCCATTAAACATCAGTTATCTCGGTGCAGCCGCAGAAGAACTCGTGGAAGTGGCGAAAAAATCAAGTCTTACAGGTGCTACAGGTGTTGTATTGTATACTGGTGAATCTCTGCTGTTAGTTGTTGTTAAATGTTATGCGATGAACGGGAGGCGAAAGCCGGGCTTGGCGGCGCGGAACGTGGGATGAGCATCAAAAGCATAGAATGAACACCGGCAGGATCGGGGGAGAATCCGCGGTGCGCTTTGGGAAGAAAAGCGCAGCCGTTGAGAGAGTGCCGGTGGAAAGACACGTACCGGGATACACATGAACGATAACAACGACTGCAATGAACCAACATATACCAACAATAACAGACAGTGAGAGTGTGGAAGTTTAAATAGGAGCTGGTGATGATGATAAACGAGCACCATATGTGCGCGATTGAAGCAGAGCTTCAGAGAAAGTGGCAGAGAAAGCACCTGACACGCTGAAGGGGGCCGAAGGGGGCGTGGCAGGTGGATTCCTGACAGATAAACATGTACTGTATGTATTTTTATAGCATGCCTTCATCAAACAAATCACGGCAACGCTGTTGTGTAAAAAACCCCTGCAAAAACACGTGCATGCACATTCTCATTTATCAACGCACATCATGAACATAAAGAAATTTCAAGCACGTTAATATACTGCCGCCATTTTGATTTTAGTTTATCTCGATCATCGGTTACCTCGATGCTTTTTGGCGACCCCCTAGGACATCGACATAACCGGGTTCCACTATATATATACACATATACTGAGATCATGTGACACTTAGATTTCACACAGGTGGAGTTTATATAAGTAATTACGTGACTTCTGAAGGTAATTGGTTGCACAAGATCTTATTTAGAGGCTTAATAGCAAAGGGGGTGAACACATATGCATGCACAACTTTTCCGTTATTTATTTTTTAGAATTTTTTGGAACAAGTTGTTTTTTCCATTTAACTTCACCAATTTGGACTCTTTTGTGTATGTCTATTACATGTAATAAAAATGAAAATCAATTTTAATTCCAAGTTGTAAGGCAACAAAATAGGAAAAACACCAAGGGGGGGGTCAATACTTTTGCAAGGCACTGTACATTTAGATTTAAACGTTTTAAAGAACCCTGGGTTAGGTTGCGATGCCACATTCTCCCATTAATGGCAGGTTGATTTTATTTTTCTGAATCATTTCTCAGACATTTTATATACATTACATTAAATGGTCTCTAATGCACACATGTTTGTAAGTATGCTTGTATTTAGTGAATGCAGCAATTTGAAGCACATTACACGATTTCCCAGAGAAATAGGAGATTTCAGAAACAGCTAAGCAGGTGAAGTGCTTCTGAGGCTGTAGGAGGTAAAAGCCATGTAAGTAGGTATGTGGGCTATATTTATGAATAATACAGTTAATTACCAGATAGAATAATGGAACAGTAGCAATGTGGTATAATATTATAGACAGCCCCAGATACATTATGCTAATTTTACTGTATAATTCCACCGTACTTCATAAAGAATGCATGTAATAATACAAAACCATTTCAGATCTTGATGTTCAGAAAGTCTGTTCAATTTTATGATTTTTTTTTTAATAAATAAAATGCTTGAGGTGGTGTTACTTTATAAATGTTAAAATACATTTAAGATAATAGTCATGATTTTTGAGATTGATACAGAATTTTGAAAAAGATATAGTTGAGGGTTTACATTTTTTTAACTGACTATTGGTCTGAGATCAGAGGATGTTGGCTTGTGGCTGTTCATATTATTGCTGATGGTATTTGACAGAAATCCACTGCAAATTCCTCCAAATATTGCATGATATCAGATTTGTCTTAGCCATAGGTGGAACACAAAACAACCGATACGCTTAGCTGGCTACAATCTAAAAAAAATAAATATAGAAGGCTTTGATTGGCTTTCTGCAGTTCTGAGCATCGGCAATTCAGTTTGGCAAATTCATTTTGTAACAGCTTAGATTTAGGATGTAGTGAGTACAAAGGATTAACGGCAATATAATTATCAGCGAGTTTTATGTGAAGTAGTTCATGGCAGAAAATAAAAACAATTTCCTTTAAGATCCCTTGTTCAGAGCTGCCAGCATTAGAATAAATAATAGACAGTCCTGCAGAGTAAGACAGTATTTCTTTGTACATAGCAAGGTTTTAATGTCTGTTTAGAAGACAACAAGAACTTATGTCCTGTACATCAGCAACTTTAACTATATTACTATACAAACACTTGTCTAATGTATATAGTTTTTAGCTTACAGGCAGTCAGTTACATATCAGAACGATTCTTTGGCTCAACATGTACTGCATCTGAGTGATAACATTTACAATTATGGCCTTTTGCTAGATACCTTCATCCAGACCGACTTATAATATTTCATTTGTACAACTGAGCAGTTTAGCGTTAAGGGTTTTGCTCAATAGCTCAGAAGCAGCAGCTTGGTGGTGCTGAGTTTTAAACTCACAACCTGCTAATCAGATGCCCAGTGCCTTAGAACCTGAGCTATGATGTACAGCGGTGTACACCAGGGTTAAAGTATGAAGCTCCTATGTAAAAACTTGCAAGTCTGCAGGATTTGTTCAAAGTTGTATTGAATGTTACTTTACCTGCCTTTCCTGGAAAACTGGAATGGTCTGGGCTACATCTAGTGACAAGATGTTAGACTCTGTGATTAGCCTTTCACACAAGGGGAAAAAAAAAACACCTCTGGTGTCAGTGGCCCTCTGGAACCTGAGTGTAACACTCTTGCTTTCTGACCCTTATTTTGCAGTCATCCCCCCAAACACTGTTCTCATCAAAGGTCTTAATTCTTCATTAGCAGCCATCGCCAGCAGCCAGTCACCTTCGATGCTGCTGAGTGATAAAGAGCTCGGCAGCCTTGTTTATTTCTGTGCGCTCTAAGAGCTAAGTGAGCAGGCATGCTCTGCGAGGCAAACAGTTTGCAAAGCCACTGTCAGCTGTCAAACAAAGTGCATCTCCGAGCAGCGACATGATGGCGTGGTACAGCCGGAGACAGGCACCGCCGAGGACGATTTTCTCTCATCGCTCATTACGGCTATGCTGCTGACAGGTTGCTGAGCAATGACCCCTATCTCAGGCTGAATATCAGCCAGCCATTGTGACGCTATGCAAATTAAGAATTGGCTAATGAAAGTCAAGCAATTACAGGCAAACAGAAAAGTTTCTGGGGGGAAAGTCGACTTTCCCCCCAGCTGCTTACATTTAAGGGATTTAACTTTTTTTCCTCTCCATTCTGATGCACCATTTTCTGAAACAATAATAAAAAATAAAGAAATGATCATTACTGCCAAATGCACAGTCACAACCAATTGCTGGAGAGAACAAAAATCTGACAAACAAGAATGAACATTAATGCCATATATTGTTCTTGCTGTTTTTTTCCTACTGTCATTTTTATATACATAGAACGTAGGCAGAAACTGTTCTGCATCTCAGACAGTGTGGGCTGTACACAGGCTCCTCTGGAATAAAAGCTATTTTCAGATTACTTTTAATCTGAGGTAAACACCCAGGCGATGGTTACCTTACACACTTTTTCTCTTTGCTGGAATAACCATTAATTTTTATCCAACGCTGATGCTGTGAGAGTTCTCTCTTTTCATTCTTTTATTTTTCATTTCTTCTCACTCCTAACCTTTTTCTCCACACCCAGTGTCATTTTTCACCAGTGACTTCTCCTCAATCATTGCATTCGTACAGCACAGATCCCTCAGTAATTCCCACTTTCTGTAATTTCCACTGAGACTGAAAGCACAAAACCCATCATTTTACCATCAAATGGTCAAATATAATAAACTATGTATTCATGCCTACTGCTCCACACACACACAGGCACATATACACACACTCACTCACACACTATCAAATGCACAGCATCACCTTTATTTTAGTTGGATCGAAAGCTGCTGAAACCCGGCTTCATCCTTTCATAACCTCATGCTTATATTACTATAATTCCTTCTTCTTCCTAATTTCTACTAAAACCCCAAACAGCCGTCAGATTCTTAACACATGCAAAACCTTAACAAAGCATAGTTACACATCACACACACATACACACACACACACAAACACAAACAGTTACACAGGTTGCCTATACTTGACAATCATGTACAAGCTCTGTCTATCATCCTGCTTTAATACTGATGACTGGAGGTGGCAGATATTCTTCTTCCCTAACTGGAAACTTAACTGCTCTTTGTAAAAATCAGCCGAAAAACACTTTTCTGAGCACTTTCCACTTTGTTATTCCTACTTTCTTGTTTTATTGTACAAAAACTTTGAGAAGATAAAAAGCACTTCAAAATGGAGATTAATATGACATACACATAAAGAATATATATTATATTATAATACATTACATACATAATACTTAATACATTACCTGAAAATCCCCCTAACCCCAAGTTTAACCTAAGCAACCTACAAGTTTTAAATTATAGCTACACATGCAAATAACCCCACAAGGTAAAAAATAAAAATAAAACAAAATATTTCTACTATTATGGGAAAATGTATGATACAAACACCTTGCAGATAAGCATTTTTGTTTTGTATTTCACTTATAAGGAACACTGGGTCCTTTCAAATTTTTCCAAACATGCAAAACTAGAAAATATTTTTCTTGTCACATTTTGCCAAACACATAAATGATAAAACATCCCTATTTTTGAAAACAAGCTGCTAAGGGATGTCAATAAAAAAGGATGTTTTATGTAGAATAATTGATTTAAAGCAGTAACGCAAGAGGCATTTGCTAGTAATACGTCATAGTAATCTACTGAAAGAATATTGAATAATGTAAAGTAGAGATAAAAAAATACAGGACAGTAAAGGGCATAATATCAGCTGAAAGTCAGCTGATCACACGTGAGAAAGAAATTAATCACTAAACAAGCTGAAATCAAAATGAGGATCCAGTAGAGTAAAATAATACAATCTGTTCTGATCTGATGTCTAATCTGAAGTGACTATAATATAGAGCTGTAGATCATAGCAACATCTTTACATCTGTATACCATATTTATATGCACTGTGTATTATAGATATCACTATATATACAATGTACAAATACCTTTAATATATTTGGATGATTGGACAAACATTTGTGGACGCTACACCATTTAGTCCATTTGCTGTTATAATAAACTGCACTCTTCTGGGAAGATGTTCCACTAGATTTTGGAGTGTGTTTTGGAGAATCAGTCAAGAGGACATTAGTAAAGTCAAGTACTGATGAGGGGTGAGGAACACTGAGGTGCAGTCAGAGGTTCAGTTCACCCCAAAGGTGTTCCGTAGGGTTCAGCTGTTTAGGAGGTCATTCAAGATCCTCCACTACAAATGTAGACCCATTATTTCACAGAGCTTCATTTAAGCACAGAAGCATTGTCATGCTGGAACAGGTTTGGTTCTCCTAGTTTCACATTCAAAGGCATCATATACTATCTATCTATCTATCTATCTATCTGTCTGTCTGTCTGTGATTGTGTGAGTGATCTAAGTGTGTCATTTGTAGCCACTTCACCGGTGCATGATAAAAAAAAAAGATTCAATAAATAATCCATCAAGTCTATGAAATTTTTCTTTGGTATGCATCAGTGATAGCAGCATACCCACTGTGACAGCTTAACTGATCGATGCAGCGTGCATGACAAACATTTTGAAGAAAGCATGATGGGTTTGAAAACAATATTTGAATCCGAATATGTAGGCGACTTTACCCAATGTGTGTACGGGTTAAAGAAATACATTAGGACGTATGCAAATGCACGCTTACTTACAATGTGTGAAAACCATTTAACATTTTAAGTGAATAACATCTGGAGGTGTTGCTCTAAATGTTATTCAGTTAGTAATCATAATGCTTATCACTTTGTAACCAATGTAAGGGGCAGAACAATGCACATAAATTCAGTTGATTCTAGTATGTGACTGATGAATGACCTGACAGTGAAGCATATGCTTGAAGATTGTTGTTAATGAGGCTGCACAGTGGCAGAACATTTAATAAAGAAAATGTAATACTTTTGTGCATTTCCTTCAAGAATTATTTTTGTTACAGAACAGGTGGACTTTGACAGCTTCACAGCTTCAAAGACATGTTCAATAACATTCAACAGTGCAGTCTGGAATCTTATTGTGCATGCCCTGTCTAACGGAAGCAACATTCCTATCTGTTCCACTATAATAAGTAAATAATCCAGCACTCTAGTGAGTCCACTACAGCACAACCACCTCAACAGCAACCTTATTTGCACAATAGCAAAGCCAGAAACAATGGGAATTCTGGCAAATACGTGGTGTTTTGGATAAATGTACAAATCCAGCATTCGGCCCTGCTGTGTTGTTGGTTTGAAATATATCCATGATTCATTGCTTCCCATGCATATTCCATCATATTGTCCATTTCTAAATCCCACTGAAGAGTTCTTCTATTTATTTAGATAAAAGCTTGATGACTGAAACCCATATGGCAGAGTAACACTTCTACAAGCTTTGGAGAAAGCGTGTGGAGAAAAGAAGCCAAATGCATGCCAGGCAATGCTCCAACACTCACTGTCTGTTTTTTTATTCCAAGGTGTTGCAAGTGTGTTGGTCAGGGAAATCCCGCTGAGCGTCGCTATGGCTGAATTATGGCCAAAAATATGTGTGACACTGTGAATTGGATTTAAACTTAAGCCACCAGCTGTAGAAATGTGTGTGATGTCCATGTATTAGTCAGAATGCAATCTTTCAAATGCAAATTTCTCCATTTTAACTTCTGGGATACCCTGACGCTATACCAATTCGGGATTGTCATGTAATGATGAAGATGGCAGACGCAGACTGAGACGATGTTTATTGAATAAGCAAGCAGACAAACCTAAATTGTAATCCAAATATCATAAATGTAAAACAAGCGTGGGTCAGTCGATTAGATTAAAAACATAAATGGTGCAAAATAGAATGAGATCATAAAACCAAAGGCATGGTAACCAGCAGACAAAAAAAATGTACTGTACATATTACCTCACAGTAAGCTGAATAAATGAGTGTGTAATTGGAACCAGGAGTGACTGATCCGTATGAGGGTGGTTGGGAACCACATGTGTGTGTTAGGAGTTGGAATCCATGTTTGGAATGTAGTTTGTGTCCAGAAAAAAACTAAAAGACATAGATATAAATAGAGATGCATTTATTTGTCACACATGCATTACAGCACAGAGGTTTTCTGTTTCCAGCAATTTTGAGAAACTGGGGTCAGCGCGCTGGTTTAGCCATGATACAGGTGGGTTATAAGGGTCATGTGCCTTGCTAAAGGGCCCAAGAGTAGCAGCTTGTCAATACTGGGGATTAAACCCCCAATCAGTACCCTAAAGCAGTAGCCACTGAGCTACCACTTCCCTACTTATTTCAGTTCATCAAAGTGAAGCAGCTTTCTGAACTAAATACTGTATATAATAGTAAATCACAAAATGTACTGAGGAATAAAAGCAAATACTTTATATAAACTTGTATCAATAAGTTGCTTCTTGTTTCTGTTAGGCATTTTCTGCTAATCGTTTTTTTTATATATATATATATATATATGATGACATTAACAGTTAATTTTCACAAGCTATTTTAGATATAGTAAAGAAAGTCATATTAAGCTTGTGTAAAGTTTCACATGATTGGGTGAGAGCACTCTCTGAGAAACATGCTTTAGATTGAGAGCATGTGTGTGATTACAGCTTAATGCAATACTGAAGCAAAAGATGTCTGGACTGTAGGTTTGCGATCAATATTTCATTTTTCTAAAGATGTTATCTGAGAAGAAAGCAGTGTTGCATTAGGCAGTGGAATTTAGCTGTTCTGCCCAATTAAGTTTGCTGTCACATAGACACACATACACACACCCACACACACAATACAATATGCTGGACCATTTTGTCAAATGGACACAATGAATGCTATGGTCAATCGAGTACATTTACAACCTTATAAAAGTTATGTAACGCAGAATGTTGCTAGTTCTTTTTATGCACACATTTCATGCAAAGCTCAAAGGGAGTCATAAATTGTTAGCAAATGATAATCACAGTAGGCAAATTATTAAAAAAAGAAATTCCAAAGAATGCAAAAAATTGTCAAAAATTAATTTGAGGGGCAGAATTACGTATTCAAGACTCACAACGTGAGGCAAGATATTACAACCAGTCAATGAAGAAAGTAGCTTTTGTGTTCCAAATAAATCATAGGCTGATTCACATATTTAATGAGATAAAGTGCTCTGAGTAAACAGTCAGCAAATAATGGCAAAAAGAAGAATGGAGATTAGTGATTGGTCAGTAATTGGTCAGTGAGTGATACAGGACAGTGGCTAACACTATGTCAATATGCTCTTTTATAAATTATAGCTGCAACATTGACACCAATGCAGATATAAGAAAACAGGAAGTAATCAGGAAGTGTCTGTTTACCTTTTTTTACACTGTGTTTAGGGAATGCATTGTGTTACACTTGTATTTGTAGACTTGCAGTTGAGCGAAGCTGTAATAAGATTTTTCTTCATATGAAATGACATAACAATCATCATCGTCTCAGACAACATGTGCATAAAATGTTGACCTTCATTATGATTCATATAATAACACTGATTATCGAGGAATTATGATATAGATAAATTATAATCAATTACCTTTTGGCAAAGCAATCAACACAAATAGTTGAGATAATTATGCCATCTAAAGCAACATAAGCCTGTAAATCCTGAGCAATACCCGCACATTATGATGCGTGTGACCAGATCATGTGATTTCATCATCTTAGGCTAAAGTAGTCGGAAAACCGACTCAATGCATCACTGACTCCATTAAAATAAAAACGACAAAAGCTTTACAAAGTTAATCAATGAACTTCTGACAAAAGCCTTCTCCATTTTACGAAATGTTAATTTGGCGCAACCTAATGGGTTTAATTAAACAGAAATAAATCTGTGTAATTGGAAACCAGTCTGATTACTCCGAGGGGAGTCATTTATTTTTGCATGTGGAGATTTCACCGGGAATGAGAGCGAGAATTAGCGTGTGTGCTTTGTGTTGGTGTATATGTGAAAGACCAGAAGGGTTTCTCAGATCCCCACCGTAGCTGTTTGATAAGCGATTAAGCATGTTCATCAGGCAGCAGCGCTGTGTGTATCTGGGAGTAGATCGGGTTTTGATTAGCTGAGCTGCAGCTCTGGAGTGTGGAGAGTGAGAGAGTAACAGGGCTTTTACCAGCACAACTTCAGAGCATGCAGACGCCTCTGTGAAAAATCGCCTAGAACTATGTATACATGACGATATTCAGCACAGCATAACAGTCATTCAAGTGCAACAGTAAGCATTGATAACATGACAAATCAGAGCGAGGGAGAGAGAAAGATACAGGCAGGCAGGCAAAGAAACATACATAAGAAACTAATGGAGATATATTAATTCACCTGAGTAAATTGGTGTGAGAAGTTATACATCTGCCACATCCATTACATCCATCACATCTTCTGCATTTATTCAATACATACTGTATCCATACAAATACTTCTTGAGGTGGAAATGAATATAGATTAATATTTATATAGCAATGATCCTACTACTGAGTGAAGATTGTTCCTATATGTTGTAGATACTCAGAAAGCCAGAAAAAGGGGAGAGAGAGAGAGCGAGTGAGCGAGAGAGAGAGAAACATGGGGAGAGGGGAAGAGATAGATGGCAGTGTAGTTCTCATAACTAATTAACTTCAGAGACAGAATGACCTTTCCTTCAGACTACACTGATTCCCCTATAGTGATCAGCACACACACACACACACACACACACACACACGTTGGACTTACTCTTTATGTGAGTCTTGTGAGCACCTTCCATTGACCTTCCATTCCATAATAAATACAGCTCATTAATGTTGTACCTCTCTGTTTATCTCCGTTTGCCTGTTTTTTTTTTTTTAAACTGCAGTTTTTTATGCAAAACAACAACAACCACCAAAATATAGTCAGGATGTCCCACCAAGGTCAAGTCATTCAGATATTCCTCTGCTTGTTTCAGTGCTATAATAACTCACATTTATGAAATTGAAAAAGGTCACGGTAGAGTGAAAAAAATCTGTGTAATATGCGTAATATTTTTTGATACATAGCCGAAATGAGCTTCCATAGTGTGGGCAGAATGAAATGCAGAATGAGCTTTCCAAAGCATGGACTATATGAAACATAATATTATATATTTATTTTTAAATGAGCATTGGGGGAAATAAACCTGTATTGGAATTCTGACCATGAATGTGAAATGCTAGTTGTCTCAGTGAACTGTGATCGTAATATCATGAACAATAAACAAATAAACTATTCACGCTGTCCATGTTTCATCAGAAACTATTAATTCAGGAAAAAAAAAAAACTCGCTAATCATTTGGCCGGCCTGCTCCATCCAGGGGTCATACTCTTCCTCCCCAGCCGGTACGGGTTTCACACCTGAAAATACTCTTAATCTCCTGTAACCTGACGGGTCACTGGGCACATGAATACACTTATTTACAAGGCGATCAATAGCATTCACCAAGTCAAGATTTACATTTACATTGGAGGACTGACTTGGGCCCAACATAGCCTTTACATCCTCCAGTGACTTTCCTTCCTGCTGCAGCATAGATAGCAACTTTTCTTGGAAAACAGCATTCCCCACAGGTGGATCTGCCACCATTCTTTCAGGTACATGTACCTTCCAGGGCCCCACCTCATTAGGAATACCTATTTCTGGTGGTACAGTGTCTAAATCAATATCATTACTAGTTTCAAGCAACAGAAACAATTTAGTCCCTGTAGGATCTCCCCGTCTACCATGGATCCTGGTACAACCAAATACCTTCACTGTATTGAGCACATCTGCAATAGTCTCTTCCCTCACATCTATTGGGATATCACTAAGTAGCAAACACCCAGATGGATTTATCTGTGCCTGACGACCCCATTCACCAGCTTTAGAAATATCCATTTTTTTAACCCTACTAAACAAAAACAATATATTTACTTTTAATTTTCTTTTAAGAAGATGAATTAAAATATGTAAATTAATTTTAATCCCAGCAGTGCCTCCAAAATGTAACACTACTATTAACGGCGCCAAACCAACAGGGCCTGGGCTCCAGCGATTGGTGGTGAGTTAGCTGGATTATCGGTAATCTAGGTGTTACTAAAATATATAATTCTAGGTCACGGTGAATCAAAAACTAAAAAAAGTTTAATAAAGAAATAAAGTGAATTAACAGTAGGTGTGTATTTTCATTCTCGCTTAAACCAACTAAATAACACTTAGTGTGGTGAAGCTTTCCTCTAAAAGATCACATTCAAATACACAAATCAAATTCACAATGAAAAATGTAGCGTAGTTAAATAAAGACTTTTATTTTTGTTTGTAAGGGGAAAAAAACCCTAAAGCTTAAAATAACAAAAAAAAACGAATATTGTCAGTAGATTATTATAGTGAATAAGGAATCAGAAACAGCTTGGTAGAGAACTTAACTGAATAAATTCAGCAGCTAGTTGCTGTAAAATACCACTAGGAATAAACACAATACCCGAAAACAAAACCTCCACCTTGAAAGTGTGTAAAGTGTCCTTGACCAAGCGCTTGGATTTCGTTGGGGCCCAAATACGGTGGTGCACTTAAGGTAATTCAGCGATGAACAGTCAGACTGTTTACTCACTCATTTTTCCGCTCTGCTACGGTGAAAACTCACCAACTCGATAAATGCCTACGTGTAGGTTTTGGTCGGTCTTTCAGCAGAAAATCCAGGAACCAGTCCGACGCTGAGGAGAAAAAAAACGTGTAGCCCGCCAGAAAATGGCTGCTCACTCCTTACTCGGAAAAGGTCAGCCTCCTCTCCCTTAACACGTGGAGCTGTCCCGGTTCGAACACGAGGTATGTAAATACTTTCGAGGCAGTTTGTAACAGCGCAATCCGGAAATTCCACAAAAAAATTAATGTGAAGAAAGCTTTCAGTCTTTTTATTCCCGCCGGCAGAAAAGTCCAAAGAAAAAGCGGTAAAGAAACCGAAAAAATCCCTCGCGCCAAATCTGCTCTTTTTTTCCTTTCTCAAAACCATATCCGGTGCCCCTCCCCCATTCTGATCTCGGTCCATTTTAATTGGGTGATTAACAACACACCAGAACTAAATAGAACACCTCATTGGTTATGGGAATGACTCAATTTACATGAAATATTCAAATTTCTTATGTACAAAGTGATGTTAAAACATATAAAAAATATTCATATATAATAATAAAATTAATAATAAAATAAGAACATACAAGAATAATGATATAACAATGTTCACTGGGTTACATACAAATAAATAAGCTATACAAATAAAAATGAATTGAATTAAAGGTGGTGATCATTTCATATTGATGTATTTCTTATTTGACAATGTAAGAGATTTCCTATGCCTATATAGGATCTAATATTAATTGCTAACATTTGTTTTAATCCTCAAAACTTTTACCAATTACAAATATTTTTCAGGGAAATTTTAAAGACAATTCTTGTTTCTGCTGCCAGATTCTCAGTTAATTTCATATTGATTATATTATACTAGTCAGTAAGAGTTTGTCCTAGAAAATAAACAATACTGTAAATGTTTGAAATGAAACATTTTAAAAAGCACCTAAAAAACACATACAGACATGATCGCATGTGCTGTTGCTATTTGCATCATGAACATTTTTATGCTTGGGGAGTTTTTTAACCAGCAGAAGCCAATGCAAATAGATTACATTAGCACCTGCTATGTGACTTACCATAAAGTTCCTTAAAACCACAAAGTTCCTTTGGGAACTGCATGAGCATATTACCACATCTAAAGTGTCTCCATAAAAGTACAACACAAAAAAAACACAGAGAATAAAAGTCAAATCTGATACAATTTCACAGAGAACCCAAAAAAGCACTGGACAAAATTAATGGCACCCTTAACTTGATATTTGGTAGCACCCCCTTTGGAAAAAATAACTGAAATCAATTGCTTTCTGTAAACATGAATGAGTTTCTTACACCTCTCTAATGAAATTTTGGACCACACTTTTGCAAACTGCTCCAGGTCATTCAGATTTGAAGGATGCCTTCTCCCAACTGCTGTTTTTAGATCTTTCCACAGGTGTTCTATGGGATTCAGATCTGGACTTATTGCTGAAATTTCCAGAACTCTCTAGCACTTTGTTTGTGAAATAACCATTCCTGAGTGCTTTTTGAAGTGTTTTTCGGGTCTTTGTACTGCTGGAAGGCCCATAACCTCCGGTGGAGACGCAGCTTTCTGACACTGGCCACTACTTTGTGCCACAAAATTCTTTGGTAATCAACAGAATTTATGATACCGTTTACACAGTCAAGGCATCCAAGTGCCGAAAGCAACAAAGCAACACCAAAACATCTTTGAACTTCCACTATGTTTGACTGTACTGACTGTGTTCTTTTCTTTTTCTGTAAACCGTGCCATTATGTTCTGCAAAAAAGCAAAAAAAAAGCAAAAAAAAAATGTGTAGGTGTAACCCTAAAGAAAGAGTACAGTAAGACCGTAGTGGAGGTGAAGAGAGTTTTTAATAGGGTGATGAATGTGAAGTTGGAAGTTGAAGGTGTGATGATCTGTCTGTAGGATGGTGTTGGAAGTGAAGAAGAGGAGTAGAGTAAGGAATGAAAAGTGTATACGATGATGAAAACTGAAGGAGGAAAACTGTAGTGCAAGGTTCAGGGAAGAGGTCAGACCGGGGCTCTGTGGTGGTGAAGAGGTGCTGATAATTGTAACTACTGCAGAAGTGATAAGGGAGAAAGCTAGAAAGGTACTTGGTGTGACATCTGGAAAGAGAAAGAAAGACTAAGAGACGTAGTGGTGGAATGAGGAAGTGCAGGAGAGCATAAGGAGAAAGAGGTTGGCAAAACAGAATTCTGATCAACAGAGTGATGAGAAAAGTAGGCAGGAGTACAACGAGATGCGGCAGCAATTAAAGAGGGATGTGGCGAAAGCCAAGGAAAAGGCATATGAGGAGCTGTATGAGAAGTTGGACACTAACGAGCTGGGAAGGATGTGCTACAAGTCAGAGCAATAAAGAATGGAGATGAAAATGTGTTGACTAGTGAGGAGAGTGTGCTGAGAAGGTGGAGGGAGTATTTTTAATAAGCTTAAGAATTAGAAAAATGAGAGAGAGAATGGTGGTGATGTGGAAATGGTAAAGCAGTAAGTGGATAGGATTAGTAAGGAGGAAGTGAGAGCAGCTATTAAGAAGTAGGAATGACACACTGGTTTAAGGTGGAGGTTGGACTGCATTAAAGATCGGCTCTGAGCTCTTTTCTGTTTGCAGTGGTGATGGACAGGTTAATGACAAGGTCAGACAGAAGTCTCAGTGGACTATGATGTTTGCGGATGATATTGTGATTTGTGGCGAGAGCAGGGAGCAGGTTGAGAAGAGCCTGGAGAACTGGAGGTACACGCTAGGGAGAAGGGGAATGAAAGTCAGTAGGAGTAAGACAGAGTACATGTGTGTAAATGAGAGGGAGGACAGTGAAGTGGTGCAGTTGCTCAGAGGTAGAGAAGGTGGAGGAGTTCAGGTACCTGGGGTCAACAGTGCAAAGTAATGGAGAGTGTGTTAGAGACGTGAAGAAAAGAGTGCAGGCAGGGTGGAGTGGGGTGGAGAAGAGTGACAAGAGTGATTTGTAATATCAGGGTATCTGCGAGGGTGAAAGGGAAAGTTTATAGGACTGTGGTGAGACCTGCAATGTTGTATGGTTTAGAGACAGTGGTATTGAGTAAAAGACAGGAGGTGGAGCTGGAGGAAGCAGAGCTGAAGATGTTGAGGTTTTCGTTGGGAGTGATGAGGATGGACAGGATTAGAAATTAGTTTATTAGAGGGACAGCGCATGTAGAACGTTTTTGAGAGAAGGTGAGGGAGGTGTGATTGAGATGGTTTGGACATGTGCAGAGGAGAGACATGGGGTATATCAGTAGGAGAATGCTGAGCTGCCAGGAAGGATGAAAAGAGGAAAACCAAGGAGGAGTTTTATGGATGTGGTGCAGGAAGAAATTCAGGTATTTGGTTAGAAAGCATATGCAAAACATGCAGTAGCATAATGTACATACTGTTTTCCAGTCCTGCTTTGCATGTAATGAAATACACCGTGTTGTATTCTGTACATCCTCTTGACATGCACATTACCACCTATTATTTGGATTTAAAGCAAAATAGAAGAAATAATTCTATGCATTTTGTATGCATTTTAAGCATGAAATGAACTGCCTTGAGGCTGCATTGCATTATATGTGAAGAGTTTTGAAAAAGTAAACTTGTTCTATGAAAAACATGTAATGTCCCCCCTGTCCTCAAAAAGTTCTACAGAACCGCTACAACTGCCAAACTGACAAAAGCCAGAAGCATGGACACACACACACACACACATTTGCCATGCCAGAGTGAAGCATGCATCCTGATTATTTTCTGAAAATCACAGAGCTGCTGCTCTTGGCTGAGGAAATCAAGAAAAGACTCCTGCTAGTATGTTCGTCTACACACAGTGCTGATGGCCCTATTTTCAGCCCTGACTGTGCACACACAGGTTTGTGTTAATGCCTTTAGATCCCATAAATGTTTTGTTTATGTTTCCCGTCTGCGGTTGTCTGCTCATTATCAGCCAATTCTGTAATGTAAAACCACCAGACATTCGGTTATGTTTCAGCACGACGTTTAACGGATTTGGGGGGCAGACGTGCTGACATCTGATACTGAAGTCTTGCTATATTATGTTTATGTGTTTGGGGACAGAGAGAGAGAGAGAGAGAGCGAGAGAAATAGAGAAAGAGAGGCATCACACCATTGCAGGCAATATGCAATAATCCCCCTCTCACCTTCTCTCACACTTATTTTCTGATTCTTGCTGGATTTACACGTTCATTCTCTTTTTAAACATATATGCCCATGTACTTATTTATTCATTTTCAGTAATCATGCCACCTTATTCTAATAGAGCATATATTGCAAATACTCATTGTATTATCTAAAGCTATTTTTCTAGGAGTAATGATGTTATGTGATATCTGTGCTCCTGTATAAAACACTTTGGGTGTTATTTAAGTAATTGGATGGGGGCACATATATTTTCCATACACACCACATAGCCAAAAGTACAATATGTGCAAGTCATTTTTAGAATTTAGAATTATTTTAATAAATCTAGCAGTCTCTATAGACAAAAAAAATCTTTAAAGCACTGGGATAGAAGACTGTATAGAAGCTTCCTGACAATCTTCAGTCTTGTCAGGAAGCTTCTATACAGTCTTCTATCCCAGTGCTTTAAAGATTTTTATTCAATTTCTATTTTCTTATATTTTGGCCAGGTTAAAGCTTGTCCACTCATTTATAGTTACGGAAACATTCAGGAGCGGAAAAGTGTTGAGTTGAGAATTGCGTGTAAAAAAAAGAATCGTCTGTGGTCAGTTACAACATTCACTACAAAGTTTCAATCTGTCACTGGAAGCGACTGCCAAGGTACAAAGACTACACAAGGAGAAACATGGATTGGAAGCTTTGTATATTAGTAGCTTCATGGATTATGAAATTTATGGATTTTGAGCTTTAGGGTTGTTAGCTTTATATATTAAACACTTCATACACAGAGCTTTTTGATTGGGAAACTATTCGTTAGGAGTTCTAGAGATTTGGAATTCTACAGAATTTTTACAGAAGTTTAATGGATTAGTAGCTTCACCAATTAGTATTCTATGACTTAAAAACCACATGTTCACCATGTATTACAAATAGTGGCAGGAGCATACGGTAAAGTCTGTTTTTATCATGCTGGAGTGAAGAACACATGCTCTCTGGAGGAATGTATCACGCTTCACCATCTGACAGGAGAACAATACTTGCCTGACTACATAGTTCAACCGGAAAGGTTGGTGAAGGAAGAACAATGGTCTGGGGGTTTAACATGGTTTGGTCAGAACACCTTTTCTGTTTCTGCATGCCAGCTCCATAAAGAAATGATGTGCTGAGCTTGGTATGGAAGAACTTTACTGGGTTGAAGAGAACCCTGACCTCAACTCAATACAATACCTTTGGGATAAGCAGGAATGTAGTCTGTAAGACAAGAAAATCATGTACAAAGGCCATGATGAGTGAAGAAGCCGCAGTTAATATTCTTATGCTATTCTTTTTTATTGGTCGGTTGGTTCAGGCAAAATATGTGTGAAAATTATAGTAAATAATTTTTTTTTACTTTGTACAGCAAATCATTTACTTGAAGTAAAGTTTTTTTTATTTTTTTGCTTTATGTGTTTACTATATTTAAGTGTTACTTACAGAAATGAAAAAGGGCACATATAAATAAATGCTTTTTGCCTGAACGGTTCTGGAAGTCCCTCTGCATTAAAATGTATTGTCCATAATTATTCAGATACCACTGCACTTACTGATGCTAAACTAATCTTTTAAATGTTCTTAAACTTTTTTCCGTTAGCAAGTGCTGTGTACACCATTTACAAATTTCTCCATGTATAACAGCTGTGCTCAGAAACAAACCCAAATGCTAAAGAATTACATTGCATGAAGTAAAAAGACCCTAATTTTAGTAAGCTTTATCATGTATATCACTCATCCAACATTGATAAAATGTTTTCTGTTATGTATGTCACCTAAATCCTCACAGCTGCTTTGAATAATCCTGAAATTTCACATTGTTTCATGTTCACTCAATGTTGCTCTTTGTTCCCTTCGCACCCTGTCTGTCCTTCTTTTTTTTTTTTGAGTAGCAGTGAAATCCTGCTCGTCTTTATCCCATAGGTCTCTGCAGACCCCTGGTGATCTCTTCATCTTGGTGTGCTAACGTCCCTGGAGTCATGCTATCTGTCTAATCTGGCATGTTTTATCTTCTTTCCTGCTCTGGCTCTAAGCTTCTGCGTGAGATCTGTGTGCGAAAGAGTGAAAGAATACATACATATATATATATATATATATATATATATAAAATGATATTGTTTGAATAGCATTACAAGCGGGTACATGCCAACACTTCTCCCCGTCATTTATATGCAAAAAGTCTGCACAAAAAAAAAAAATTAAAAGTGCAACTGATTACACATTCCATTTGAAGTACAAAACTTTGGGCAATTAGCAGCATCCAGTTTTGCTTGAGATTTTGTTTGATTTTGTAAATTAGTGCCATGTGTGGTACTTGGAACTGTATAGGCAGCATTGCCAGGTACATGGTTTTTCTTTGCCGGGTGGGCCGACGCTGCAGAACTGCCAGCACGTCTATAATCTAAGACTCTTTTAAACCGTTGGTCAAAGTATTATAAGTGAAAAATGCCATCTTTTTATTTATCAACTGGGCTGCTTTTGTTGGCATGCAGAAACTTATTATACATCAAACACAGTTGATATTAGTTTTTCTTTCATTTGAACAATTCAATTCTCCTGTGATGTTCTTTTTTCTTTTTTTAAATCTTTTATTTTTTATTTTATTTTCTTTCAAAAATTAAAGTTAGACAAGTCACGTTCAAACCAAATACAATAGAATGCACACACTGACATGAAGTAAATACTTCAATCCAAGCACAGCTGCCTTTTCTTCATTAAAACCAATTAGCAAATCAAACAGCATATTATCCACATTAATGCCCTCCATGTTGTTTACTTGCTAACACACCAGTTATTATTTAATAAGAACTTCATTTATTAGCTTCTTGGTTATTAAACTTTATTCCCCAGCACGATGAGCTACAGACTTTTAAAAGTGAATACTAATGTTATACACACTCTGTGTGAACCCATTGATGTAGTTATGTGCGCACTAGGTGTGTTTGTGCCATTCAGGCAGGTGTAGCCCCCGGAGAAAAAAGGCGAGATGGGGGAATTGTACGTGTCATGAGTAAATGGCAGGTGGTGTTTCACCTGTCTATCACTGCTTTTTATCTACATTTGTGAATTTATGAAACTCACTTGCTGCTCAACCCAGTGCTTCTGAAACAGTACTAATCATAACCCCAATATTATCATCATATCATCATTATAATCAGTCGCTGTAGTATTTATCATGCCACTTTTCCCTGTGCCTATTTTTCTGTTCTGTACTGTTTAAAACTGCTTCTGGAAATCCAGTCAGGTGATGAGAATTTTCTCTCACCACCAAATCGAGTCGCTTAGAGCAAAACCAAGAATTGGCCCCCGACATCACTACAAACTTTGAAGCTTATGGTGCATTCAAAAGGAACTTGTGAATTTGTTAAGTCGATGTAGGGGGCAAGAACAAAATAAGTTTCCTATTTAAGAAGTTATTTGAAGAGCACTGTTGCTAGGCAACTGAAAAAATGGAGGCTAAGCATGAGCTAGCTGATGACTGAGGTTTAGTTGCCAAGGATGTGTCTCTTAAATAGCAGAGTGACAATGAAAAAAGCTGGACACAATTTTCAGGGAATTCAATATTTTCCTCAGACATGCTGGTAAGTTTTCAAAGAAAGGACATCAGTTGCCTAAAATAGTCACACAAGTTAATCAGACAAATATTAAGCTTCAGTAAATTAGACTGTATCAGAAAATGTTAGTATTACTTCAGGTCTAGAACAATCTAGAACAATACTCAATGGCTGATTCAAGCAATGACTCACATAATTTGGTAACAATTTAGTTACACACCTGAGGAAAAAAGATTGTTGAGCTAAGCTAAAGCTAACATGGGATTTATTGTTCTATTGACTTGAGTGTTTTACATGATAAGATATACATTAACATGCTTTATCAGTCTTTAAAGCTACCTATTGTGCTTACATATTGTCTGAGTAAAAATATTTGTAAAAATGTTTTATTTATATTTTCTACGTTTATATTATTTATATTCATGCTATTTATATTTTCAAAGCAAAATCGAAATTCGAATAAACAATTTTGGTAAAATAAAATGAAATATATGCTTAAATATAATTAACCATATGGAGGAACGTTATTTTCAACCTGACAAATTAAGTGGGAATACATTAGTCTTATTTAACCAAAAATGTATTAATTTTGACTAAAGTAAAGTTAATCACAGAATGATTCTTTGTCTATATCTCATGTTCAAAAAAACGGTGTAACAATTATGCAATTCATTTGTATTTTCTTTAGGGCAAAGAAAACCTCAAAAATTATTTATAAAATACTTTGTTTTTTGTCACATCATTCAGCAAGAGTGAATGGAAAAGTTTATAGGACTGTGGTGAGACCTGCTATGTTGTATGTTTCAGAGACAGTGGCATTAAGTGAAAAACAGGAGGTGGAGCTGGAGGTGATGTTTTGAAAACAAGGTGAGGGAGGCGCGATTGAAGTGGATTGGACATGTGCAGAGGGATGTATATCGGTAAGAGAATGCTAAGCAGGGACACACGATTAAGGAAGAAAAGAGGAAGGCCAAGTTTATGGATGTGTCAGAAAACTCGGGTGACTGGGCAAGTTAGGCAAAAACAGGCTTTAACAAAAAGTATTCAGACTGAGCAATGGGGCAAAAGGCAAAAACAAAGTCCAAAAAACAGTCCAGGGTCTTAACACAGGCGAACAGGGCAATGCAGGGAGAGAACCAAAACCAAAAACCAAAACAGTCAAAAAAATCCTTAAACCAGCAAACAGAACAATGAAGGGCAGAGCAGAATCACAAACCACAAACAGTCCAGAGTTCAAACCAGAGCAGAGGCAGTGCAGAATAGGGTAAATAGTCACAATCAGGATCAGGAACAGATCAGGATCCAGAGCAGGCAGGGTGGCAAGAGTAATCCCAGGGACTATCGGAAGCTGGTGAGATAATCTAGCTGAAAACTGAAGTCTTAGTTTTCTTTAAATACTGGGAGGTGTGGGAAAAACGGCAAGATGGCCGCCGGCCCGGACGTGCGCGCCGCGAAAACCGGGAGTGTGCGCCGTGTGACCAGAAGATCCTCAGGATGTGGTGAGGAAGGACATGGAGACGGATAATTCGCTGTGGCGTCCCCTAATGGGAGCAGCCGAAAAAGTTGTTCAGCTCTTAGACAATCAAAAAGTAAAGCAAAAAAAAAAAACCCTCATTATCAATTCAAATGTGTCCTTTCTTTAGTGTTTGTATCATTGAGGAAGTGTGTGTGGCTGATGTCTGAGGACAGTGTGATTTGTGCTAAAGGACACTTTCTACATTAGTCTTTGTAAATACATCATGTTTGCTTGAATATTTGTACATATTTGTTTGTATATGTCCCTTTCTTTTTTTGTTTGTGTGCAGCTTTACCTGAAGGCCTCCAGTGTGCTTTACAAACACACACCTTTCTGTGCTCTGCTGTTAATTTATCTAACAGGAGGCATATAGACTGTAGCTCAACGCTAAACAAACACGCTGTGTAAAAATCCAAAGTAAAATGCTGGGCAAAGGAAAACTCACAAATGGACGCACATACACATTCAAGCATGCTTCTTTTTTTTTCTTTCCTATTGCCTCATCTATCCAAATAATCAATTTCAATACAGACATGCAATGAGAGCAGGGCGTATCGCTGCTATTACACTGTCAGAAATAAATGAATGAACAAAACTTCAATAAATAAGGAAAAAAAAAACACCACAACAGCTAGAAATGTATCACCATGCAGAAAGCAGAAGTCGAAATAGATCAACAGAAAGCGGTGCAGCAACTCAATATAAGGTGCTCGCTATTGATTTTCTTGCATGGCTTCCGTTCACTTAGCAAGGCCGACTGAAAACAGAGAGTGTGAGGAGCATATACGGCGTAGCGCACAGGTAAAGCTGAAAAGGCAGGACATTTTTGACACCATCCAAAATTCATGCCTTTTATTTCCATTTCTAACACAAGTGCAAGTCAATTACACATCCTCATATCTTCTTTACGGGTCATTTCCTCTGAAGATGACCGTATGGATTTCAGGTGCCCTGAAAAGTAAAAGCCCACCACAAAAGCCCATCATATAGAGACAGCCCATTAAATGACAAACCCAACCTCCTGCACAAACTCCAGCTTCAATGAGTGAAATATAAATTGTGTTTCGTGGTTCACTGTTGCAATGAGAATCAGTGAGACATTATGAAGCTATGGCATGACCCCATTCTGATCCACATCGCAGCATCTGCTGTACCAGGGATCATTTTCACACTTTCAGACATCGTGTAACAGGTGGCACTGCTGGTGCATATGTAATTAACAAAATAATCAGCCAGATTGAGGGATGTGTGAGTGTGAGTTGGAGGTGCTAAAATCTCAAGCAGCATGTGATTCATTTATTTATTTGTTGCACTACATTGAACATACAGATGACTGATAATGCAACAGGGAAGCATCTTTATAAAGCAGCCGCTAATATAAAAACGTGTAATAAGTAAAGCATGACGTTAATAAACAGTAAAGCAATTTTCCAAAATTCAAAGTAGGTAATATTAAGTATAAATACATGCAGTATTTGGTGGCAGTGATTAAAAAAAATCAATTTCCCTTTTAGTCTGTATCACCACCATTTTGGTATGATTATTTTCTTTCTCGTTCTGATCCCCTTTACCATAGGATGCTTTATTTCTATGTGGATGGGAGTTTTCTCTTTTAGGAATTCCCATTCCCTATGTGAAGGCCACAAGGGCCTATTGACAATCATACTGACCAGAATTCAACCCTTATAGAAACTATATATAAAGATAAGTAGGGCTGTCCTACACAGTGCTCTCCACCATCGTTATCAATCCACAAACAGACAGAAAAATGGAAGAATGCTGTACACTCGTTCACTTGCAGAATCTGTACTGAGGAGCTCTGGAGTTGTTCTGGTGACTTGTTGTGGCTCAACATATCACTACAGCAATTTATGACATTCCCCCCCCCTTTAATTTGTCATCCCTAATTATAGCTTGATCAAATTACCAGTAGATGAAGAGGTACTTACAGCTAGAGGTACTTACAGTATAGAGCAAATGTGCAGCAAACAGCTGGTCCTTATTATTTTCACACAAAGGAGGATTTCAGGATTTTAGTGTCCAAAATTGTCTATTATTTTTAAAACCAGGTTCGTTATCAGTACCGCTTTAATGAATGCTGAAAAGGAACTAGGGACATTCCTTACTATAACATAATTGGAAGTAGTTTGCACCGAGTATATTGCTGTCTGGCACCAAGGACAGATGCAAGTACAAGTAAACAAAAGCTTTGTTTAAAAAGCTTGCAGACGAATCCAATTTGTCAGACAATATAAGAAACAAAACACAGGCAACGGTCAGGATATCAGCAAACAGCACAGATGCAAAAAAAACAAGAACAGAAAAAACAAGTTTAACCAGAAAGAAGGAAAAAAAAAACGGAGACAACAAAAACAACAAAATCTAGAAACAATCAAACAGAGTGTATATTTTGCTGTGAGATTTGTAATGTTGTAGCTGTGATTGTGTGCTACTGTTGTGTTTTGAGAGTCGTATGTGACGCAGATTCTGGTGTGGATATAATAACTGCTAACTGGCTGGAGGTGCATACAATAACTGATGACATATTCCAAATTAGCTATTTATTGTATCGAATACATTTAATGTTTACCTTGACTGTCTACTACTGCCTATATATATATATATATATATATATATATATAGTCCAGAATCCATCGATGTTTGCCTATCGATGCAAACATCGCTGGATTCTGGACCTACATCGGAAACAGCATTTTGATGTAGGTGTTGCTTTTATCCAGGTGGGTGAGAGGAGAATGAAGAGCTGTGGAAACTGCATCCTCTGTTGACCTGTTCAGGCGATAGGCAAACTTGTATGGGTCCAGCGTAGGTGGTAGGCCCGCAGGTGAGGTGATTCAGGATCAGTTCCTCAAAGCGCTTCATAGCAATGGGGGTGAGTGCAACTGGTCGATGGTCATTCAGGCATTAAGCAGCTGAGTGCTTAGGCACTGGTATGATAGTAGTGGTCTTCAGTCATGTTGGTACCATGGCTTGGGAGTGGTGCATTCCTAGACACTTTTGAGTCTAGGAATGCAATTCCTGCGTGACGTCAGTTCCTGTTTCCTGTTGTTGAACTGTTCACCGGGAATTGTGTTTGTATCGGCGTTTTAAACTTTTTATAGTTAGTTTTTTCTCACTTTAAAATATCAAAATATCGTTTTGATATCCTGCATCCTTTCCGTTGACTCCGTCTCGACTATTTTTGCTGTCGGAAGAGCGCTTTTTTCCCTGTCTGAGGGTTTGAAAGCAGTGAGTGGAGGACATTTACCAAGAACTACGAACACACACTACAGTAGTCACATTAAGGTACGTAATTTCTCTATTATGGCGAACATCCAGTTCATTCAGTGTGTGAAGTGTGTCATGTTTAGTCAGTCTCTCTCCGTTGTTAGCGATAATTTTATCTGTGAGAAGTGTAAGCTAGTTTGCTCTTTGACGGAGAAGATCTTAGCATTAGAGGAGCGCATCCAGAGTCTAGAGAGAAGTAGTGAGTGTGAGAGCAGTCCAGGTTCTGCAGGGGAAAGTCTGGATGCCCTAGGTGAAGGTACTATTCCCCCGACTCCGGCATTAGAGCCCTCGCAGCGGGGCGAATGGGTGACGACTCGGCGGCATACTCGCAAAGCCAAAGCTAACGCTAAGGCTTGCCCACGGGAGCACCATTCCTCTCCGCTTCGCGTGTCCAACAGGTTTGCTCTCCTCAGTGAAGCACCCGCTGAGAAACCTGAAAGAGCTCTGGTTTTAGGAGACTCTATTCTGAGGCACGTGAAATTAGCTAGACCTTTAGGGGCACCAGCAGCACAGGTTATGTGTATACCGGGAGCCAGGGCGCCGGACATAGCAGGTCAGCTTAGATTCTTAGGAAAGCACAGGTTCTCTAAGATAGTTTTTCACACAGGAGCTAATGATATACGCCTTCGACAGTCAGAGGTTACTAAGAGTAATGTTATAGAGGTGTGTAAATTAGCGAAGGCAATGTCCGATGCTGTAGTATGCTCTGGCCCCATCCCAATGCGACGTGGCGATGTAGCCTACAGCAGGTTATGGTCGCTGAACTGCTGGATGTCCGAGTGGTGCTCCAAAAACAATGTGGGCTTCATTAATAATTGGAGCATTTTTGAGGGCAAGGCTGGCCTGTTAGGGCGGGACGGTGTCCATCCCACACGGGAAGGTGCTGCTCTCATTTCTTGTAGTATAGGTCATAGTCTCAGAACAGCACTAGTTAACAAGTGACTGTCTAGAGCCAAGGCCAGGGAGCAGACAGACAGGCTAAACCGACCGTCTGCTAGCTGCACAGAGTCGTCACTCAGGATCCACCATATTGAGACTGTGTCTGTCCCCCGAGCAAAACCAAAATATAGGAATTATCAGAAAGTCTGTTTTAGTAACCTGATTAACATTAAATTAAATAGGACTGAACGCACAGCCAGCACCTCTGATCTAAAAATAGGATTGTTGAATATTAGATCTCTCACGTCAAAAGCACTTACTGTAAACGAAATTATTACCGACCAGGAGTTTAATATAATGTGTTTGACAGAAACGTGGATCAAATCGAATGAATATGTAGCACTAAATGAGGCGAGTCCCCCTGGGTATAGTTACCTACACCAACCCCGTCTAAATGGCAGAGGAGGTGGAGTCGCAGCTATTTATAATAATAATTTAAACGTCACACAAAAGAGTAAACACAAATGTAAAACTTTTGAAGTTCTTTACACCAACATAAAATATTCAGTGTCCGAAAGCAGGTCAAGCCAGTTAATTCCTCTAATTATTATTTATAGACCCCCAGGGCCCTACTCTGATTTTCTGATAGAATTTGCAGATTTCATTACAAATTTAGCTACTTCTTTAGACAAAGCATTAATTGTTGGAGACTTTAATATTCATTTTGATAATCAGGAAGACTCCTTAAGAGCAGCAGTTGTGTCCATACTAGATTCAGTTGGAATTAATCAGAATGTTATAGGACCCACTCATAGTGGCGGACACACTCTCGATTTGTTGTTAACATTTGGATTAAAAATAAAAAACTTAGTTGTAATTCCACAGTCTGAAGCTATCTCAGACCATTATCTGATCTCGTTTAAAATTTGCCTAAGTCATTGCATTTCTACCTCACCACGTTACCGTGTTAAGCGTACTTTCACGTCAGCTACAGCAGCGCGTTTTATTAATAATCTTCCAGAAATTACGATATTAGATAAATCTCCGTCAGACCCCGCAGAGCTCGATTGGGCCACTGAACATCTAGAAACAACGTTACGTTACACTCTAGATGATGTAGCTCCCCTTAAGACCAAAATGATCAGGGAGAAAAAATTAGCACAGTGGTATACTGATCATACACGCACCTTAAAACAGACCACTCGAAAATTAGAACGTAAATGGCGTCAAACAAAATTAACAGTATTTCAAATAGCATGGAAGGAGAGCCTCCTAAATTATAGAAAATCTCTTAGTGCTGCTAGATCAGCATATTTCTCCACCCTCATAGAAAATAACAAGCATAATCCTAGATTTTTATTCAGCACGGTAGCAAAATTAACAGGGAATAAAAGCACTGCACTCACATGCACACCATCAATAGGTAGTAATGATTTTATGAACTTTTTTAATAATAAAATTGAAAACATCAGGCAAGAAATCCAGACGGTTAATATAAATCCAAATTATTTTACAAGTAACCCTGTAGACAGCAGTGTAATTATAACGGATAATCAACTACAAAGCTTCACTTCTATTCATGAGAATGACTTAATTTCATTAATCTCCTCATCGAAATCTTCAACCTGCATTCTCGATCCCTTGCCTACTAGTTTCTTTAAACAGATAACTCCAGAGATAATCAAACCAGTTTTAAAAATAATTAACTCTTCTATTAGCACTGGTTATGTACCTAAATCTTTCAAACTGGCAGTTATCCACCCCCTTATTAAGAAACCTGACCTTGACCCATGTCAGTTGTCCAACTACAGACCGATATCAAATCTCCCCTTTATATCCAAAATTTTAGAAAAGGTTGTAGCACAGCAGTTATGCTCACACCTACTTATGAATAACATTTTTGAAATGTATCAGTCAGGATTTCGGCCTCATCATAGCACAGAGACGGCGCTTGTTAAGGTGGTAAATGACCTGTTATTGGCCTCTGATCAGGGTTTTGTTTCCTTACTTGTTTTGCTCGACCTTAGTGCAGCTTTTGACACCATTGATCACACTATACTGCTTGCTAGACTTGAGAACGTGGTAGGAATAAAGGGAACAGCTCTCTCTTGGCTCAGGTCTTATTTGACTGATCGCTATCAGTTTGTGGATGTAAATGGTGAGTTCTCCACACTCTATGAGGTAAAGTTTGGTGTTCCTCAAGGATCTGTCTTAGGCCCACTGCTTTTCTCTTTATATCTGCTGCCTCTTGGTGAAATCATTCATAAACATGGGATTCGCTTCCATTGCTACGCTGATGACACACAGCTGTATATTTCAGCAAAGCCAGATGAGAGAGATCAACTAAACAGTGTTGAGGAGTGTGTAAAGGACATTAGACAGTGGATGCTTAATAACTTTCTTCTGCTCAACTCAGATAAGACGGAAGTACTTTTACTAGGACCAAATGCAGCTAGAAGCAAACTTTCGGATTACGTAGCATCTCTGGATGGTGTTTCTGTTTCAGCATGTACGGCTGTCAAAGACCTTGGTGTGATTATTGACCCGAGTCTTTCCTTTGAGTCTCACGTAAATAATATCACCAGGATCGCCTTCTTTCACCTTAGAAATATTGCTAAAATTAGAAATATGATGTCGTTACAGGATGCAGAAAAACTAGTTCATGCTTTTGTTACTTCTAGATTAGACTACTGTAACGCTTTACTGTCTGGGTGTGCGAGTAAGTGCATAAATAAGCTTCAGTTAGTTCAGAATGCAGCAGCAAGAGTCCTCACCAGATCTAGAAAATACGACCACATCACCCCTGTCTTAATCAGCCTACACTGGCTCCCAATCAAATCTCGCATTGATTATAAGATACTACTACTGACGTATAAAGCACTTAATGGTCTCGCACCGCAGTATCTGAGTGAACTTCTGTACCAGTATGATCCTCCACGCCTACTTAGATCAAAAGGTGCTGGCTATCTGTTGGTTCCTCAAATAATGAAGACTACCGCAGGGGGCAGATCTTTCTCTTATAAAGCCCCACATTTATGGAACAGCCTTCCAATCAGTGTTCGGGACTCAGACACAGTCTCAGTGTTCAAGTCGAGGTTGAAAACGTATTTATTTAGTCAAGTCTTTTATCAGTAGATTTTTTCTTAGGTAAAGGTGCAGATCTGGAGGGAGCATGGATATAGAGTGTTTGGTGAACTGGTATATTTGTATGCTGTCGTCCCCTCACATTCACACGTTCACTCAGGTTTGTTGACGGTGGTGTGTTGGGTCGTCTCTTATCCCAGAGATCCGTCATGTCTGTGTTACCTTCTGATTCTCCCTTTTAGCTATGCTGCCATAGCGAGTCTTGCCGGAGTCCAAACTGCACAGTGACATCAACTTTCATACACCAATAGGGACACTTAATAATCCATATCCTTCCCTTCCTGTCACCCTCTCTCTCCCTCTGTCTCTCTCTCTTTCTCTCGGTTGAGTTAAACATGCTCCTGAGGCTCCAGTGACCACTGTTCCTGCCCCTCTCCCCTCCGTGGATCGTCACACTTCTGTGCAGCTTGGGACGGTCTCTCCTCAACACCTTGGGTGGTTCCATGTAATTCCGGAGTAGAACGGGTGCTTTGAGGACGGATTGGACTGTAGTTGGTGTCGGCGGTCTGCTGCACTGACTCGGGAGTGCAGTTTGCTTTTAAGCATCATCACTGCACCCTGCAACTTTGTATATATGCTTCAAATGGACATTTGGTGCAACCCAGATGAGGATGGGTTTCCTCTTGAGTCTGGTTCCTCTCAAGGTTTCTTCCTTATGCAATCTCGGGGAGTTTTTCCTTGCCACAGTTGCTCATCAGGGACAAACATACTTACAAAGAACATATTTACATTTAATCACCACATTATCTGTGTAAAGCTGCTTTGAGACAATGTTCATTGTTAAAAGCGCTATACAAATAAAAATGAATTGAATTGAATTAATGTGTGCCATTAGGGCAAACACTTTTTCACACCACTGTAATCTCAATTTATTAATTTAATTTACTGTGTGAGCGACTTTTAAAACCACTTAAACCCTAAGCCCAAGCGGCAATGTTTTAGTATCAAGTTTCAAGTTTTATTTGTCATATGTACAGACGTCAGCATATTCCGAGTTTACATTGGGATCTAAACTTGTTTCACATATAACAAACCTAAAAAGATGGTTGTTGACTTCACTACACTTATTATCGATAGATCCTCCATGGAGATCATTAAGTGCACCAAATTCCGTGGTGTTCATCTAGTGGAGAACTTCACTTGGTCGCTCAACAACAGTTCCATCAACAAAAAAAGCCCAGCAGCGTCTCTACTTCCTGAGAAGGCTGAGGAAAGCTCAACTCTCTCCCCTCATCCTGACCACTTTCTACAAAGGTACAATTGAGAGCTTCCTGAGCAGCTGCATCACTGCCTGGTTTGGGAACGCACAGTCTTGGATTGCAAGACCCTACAGAGGATAGTGAGGACAGCTGAGAAGGTCATCTGAGTCTCTCTCCCCTCTGTCTCAGACATTTACACCACACGCTGCATCCACAAAGCCAACAGCATTGTGGGCGACCATACACACCCCTCACACACACTCTTCACCCTCCTGCCATTAGAAAAACGGTTCCGAAGTATTTGGGCCGTCACATCCCGACTGTGTAACCAGCCATCAGGCTTCTCAACACAGAGCTGAACTGAAACTCATACACACACCCAACTGTGTGACTGAACTGTGTGACTGATCTCTACAACCCGGACTCAACACACACTTGTACTCACTTCACACATCCATGTCTTCAGTACAACCCCTATTATGTTAACTCATTATTACAAACTGTTTACATGCTGTTTTTGCACATCTTGTTGACTGCTGCTGTTGCTGTTTTGCACAAACCCTTTTGCTTACATTTTGTTTAATTACAAGGTACAGTCCTGCACTCAGTTCTCTGCACACACTGCACTGTGTAATATACAGTAGGTTTACTGGCGGCCCTATTTTGTGTTTTGTGTATTTGTCCTACACTGTCTTCTGTTGTCTTACACTGTCTTGTGTTGTCGACATAACCGATAAAAAATGCTTAGAAAAAGCGAGAATTTGGTGGTTCCACTTCAAAAACGTTGACGTAATAGGGTTGTCGAGGTAACCGAGGATAAGCGGATTCCACTGTATTAATGTATTCTAGTGGTGTAATGGTACACGTATTCAGGCCAACGTTTTTGGGTACAGGGCTTTTGGTTCGCTGCACATATGTACCGAATGTAATCCTTTTTATGTGAGAAACATAGTTACAATCTGAGTTTCCTCAGGAATGTATTAAGCAGTGGACCGCAAGTTTGTTTAGTCTCCACCTCACACCTTAAATGCATTTTTTTAAATCATTATTAAACTTGAAAACCTACACAACAATGACCGCAATATAAAAAAAGAAATTAAAGTAAGCCCAGTGTCACTGTGGCTACTCACTCAAACCAAGTCAAGTTTATTTCTATAGCGCTTTGCACAATAGACATTGTCTTAAAGCAGCTTTACAGAAATCAACAGTAATGGTGAATGGTGTGTATTTATCCCTGATGAGCAGCCATGGCGACTGTGGCAAGGAAAAACTCCCTTAGATGTTATGAGGAAGAAACCTTGAGAGGAACCAGACTCAAAGAGGGAACCCATCCTCATTTGGGTGACATCAAGAGTTCTGTACCAGAAATACGATTTGTTTTGCACCTGCATGGAAACGCTAAAGAATCCATAGCGCTAGTGTTAGCTGTTAGCCAGGAGGTTTGAATTCTTTAGTGGTTTATGTCCAGCTTCAAGAATTTCTGTTAAGAGAAGAAAATCCTAACAATTCCACATGCAGTATTTAAGAAGTTAATGAATAAAGTATGGAAGAAATTAAGACATTTGTTAAAGCTTGCTGCAATAAGTAGAACAGTTGATCATATCTTTAGAAAATTTATTATCAAATATAAAACAAACACACACAATTATATACACAGCTGTATTTATTTAATACATTTAATTTGTGCCAATTTAATTAATTACTAATTTTTTTTCTAAATAATAAAAAAGTGTATTTCATTAATTTGATTTATTCTATTTTATTTGTATTCAATATTGTAAAATATACTTTTATATATTATTTAACCATACAGGCATTTAATTTAAACTTGTTTTAAAAATGTAAACTGATGTTCACAAATGTTAATAATAATAAACTGCATTATTAAAAAAACAACAAGCAATTTTAATGTTTTGTATTTTTTCCCTGCAACTGCACCGCAATTGAACTGAACCAGGACTTAAAATCTGAGGTAGGTACCGAACCGTGAATTTTGTGTACAATTACACCCTTGCTGTATTCTCATTATGTTCCAGCTCGTTTATTCAATGTCTCAAATAAGGTTTTACTCACTGGGGTCATAACAGGAAATAAAATATTAAAAGATTACAAGTATTGCCAAGAATTTAGTCAGTTATAGAAAAATACAAAGTAATTTTCCAATGAGAAATAAGCATTCTGAAGCCTCTGACTCATGCATACCAAACCATTCTTTATGTCGTTGCCTCTGTCGTTCCCTCACTAGATCTCCCACATGAATGAGAGCACAGCACTTCACCTACTGTATAACTTAAAGTGACGTTTTGAATTCTAACATCCAAAAAAGAAATAAATCACTACACCTGCTGTCATCTTTGAAATCCTGACCCTTTAATTTTCCACCAATGCCCAGCACAAAATTCCAATTGCTATTCTGTGCAACGTTACGGATGAAAGTTTTGCCTCTTAAGCTCTTCTTGGGCTTTCTCATTCATTAGAGAGAGAGACAGAGCGAGAGAAAGCATAATTGCCTTTTCCATCTAGA
Source organism: Silurus asotus (assembly GCA_024362625.1). Classification (NCBI taxonomy): domain Eukaryota; kingdom Metazoa; phylum Chordata; class Actinopteri; order Siluriformes; family Siluridae; genus Silurus; species Silurus asotus. The sequence goes on along the minus strand of MU551541.1, from coordinate 4,093,046 downwards.
GAGGCACATTTCGAGTCCCTGGTGGCGTTCTGGAAATGCTTAGTAGATGTGATGCTGGGGCCTGACACTCTTCACACAACCAGCCGCTCTCCATGGTACTGAACCCGAACGCCTCCGGCTCTGTTCAGCACCACACAGCGCACATGGACACGAGGTGAAGCTACAGAAAAGAACATGACTGGAGGCAGCTTATTAGAGACAGCTGAGGCCAGTCACCTCCTCATCAACTCGCTAAAAAGACATAATTTAAAGGAGCAAAGTGTGTTGGGTGCGATTGTCCAATATGTACCAACCCTCTAAATTCAGCCTTGTTTAAACATTCAACAGTCTTGCTCTTCTAGGACTTCAAACACCTACCTAATATGAACAGGGATGCACTGATCTGATTGTAAGAATAAATATCAGGGCATACACTGGCCTTAAATACATTTTCCTGACTTACTTGAGAGCATGTTTGGCTCCAGCAACATGAGGATGTTCACATTAGATTATCAGACATGACTTGATGTTTATCAGACATGGGATGGCTGCTATAAATAAATATAAATCCAAACAAAGCAGATTATTTACTTGATCGTGCCTTTTTTCCCCCAAATTTCTGTTTTTAGGAAAAAAATGAAGCAGCTAGATCATGCACACACTGTCAAGTAAAACTACATTAAACCAGACAAAAGGACAAGAACAAGGCTTTTCTGTTTACAATGCTTGGCATTTGAAGGAAACACAACAGGAACGCAGTAGAGCGTTACAGACTTAAAACAAATAAGAAATCATGAATGCATCAGTCTTTAACTCCTTCCCAGACACTTTAAGGAGAAGGATGCAATGACATGAACAAAGTAAAACTGTTGTTTTTATTGCTGAGCCATTTTGTCTACATGAATAATTCTTCTCCTCTGAAAGACAACATAGTGGTCTGGTAGAATCTTTTCACCATTGAAAACCCATATGCATATACGTAAATTTGTTTCTAGCCTAAAAAAAGTTTATTTGCTTCAACTTCTATAAAAATGCCATATTTTATTACTTAGCTAATGGTCCAGGTGTTTTCAAAAGAATACTCCAAATGCTAATTTGTTTTTTTGAGCCTATAGCAACGGTCACGCTAAAAAGGTGATATTAAATCATTTGCTCTCCATTTGTCAGACTGAGGTACTTGCAGAACAAAAGTCTTCTCATGCACAGTCTGGTAACCTCCATCAGGTGACTTTTATGGTTCGTGAAATGTCAAAATGCCACTGAAAAATAGAAGAATAACCAACCAACCTGTTCAGAAAAAGAAATCAACTAACACAGTGAAGCTGATAAGCGAAAGTCAATTTCTCTGGTGCTGTGCAGTGCAGAGTTGCAGAAGAGATATCTCGCCATGCATGACTGGACTGGCGCTAAATTGGCTGCCGATGTCATTAAATTACTCTGGCAAAAAGGCCGCAGTCTACCTACTTGATGGGCCTGTAATATGGCATCTCATTTCACTCTCTCACTTCATCTCTCTCTCTCTGTCTGTCTTTGAGTTCAGTCCTGCAGGAATACAAGAGGTCACATACTTATACGCTAAGAATTGCTGACAGCTCCCTGACCGACATTAGTGTTATCTAATCAGTTGCCAAAACAGAGGTGAGAAAAGGACATACTCTCAGCTTTAAACCCTAAAGGAGATGTGAGGTGTTGGTTGTAGATTATCCAAACTCTCATTTGTCCTCTTGTCATCATGTCTTTCCCCTCTTCACTTTCAGTCGTTTTTCTACTCTAAAGCTTTGAATTATCCGTGTCTGCATTAAAAAGCAATGCACTTATTTGTAATGGTGCCGCCAGGCTTATCTTCCATTTAAATACAGCTGTGTAACATCACACTTTAGCACATTTAGCTTGTTTAGTCTGGGATGTCTGGGATGTGTTTAGTGATCGTAGTGATATTTTGTTGCCTGGTTCTGTGTTGTCGCTATTCCTAAGGTTGTGCCAAAATGGCATAATCTTACTAGCACATTTATAATTAGGTTTTATAGGTAACCAAAAGAGATTTTACAGTTCATGACAAATAATGTAAAAGAAAAAAAACAAAAGCTTCTTTTCTCACTTCTCTCCATTCTTCCTTTGGCATTCAGTGGGAAATACAATATGAATAATATAATGGAGAAATTTTCAAAATGCAATGCAGCTAAATGAAGCAAATATCAGGACAGACATCGAGGTGTTAAACTCAGATAGACTAAAGCACTGTTCATCAGTCTATTCATTTACAGATCATTTATTGTGGATACTTCCATTTAAGATAAAGCAGATTGTCCTGACCGAGGAGCTACAAGTCAGTGAACCTCTACTAAGAACAAAAAAAAAAAGCAGGGACAATTTAATAGCACTGTGCATTAGGTTAATTCATTACACCTATGTGCTTAATTGAAGTTGTTAGCCGGCTAAAGGTCCTAAACGTATTCAATGCATTCAGTCAGACATCAAGTTTCTGTCATTTGTGCTCCATTGTTTAAGTTTGGCCAAACTTTCAGCAGATTACTGTGCAGCCAATGTAATAGAATTAAGTCAAATCAATACTCATTACGAAGGCTTTAGGTGTAACGCCTTACACCAGTGGCACCGGTCCGTGGGTTAATTGGTACCGGGCTGCACAGAAAGAATACGTAACTAACATTATTTCCGTTTTATTTATTATCTGATTACAAACGTTGTTTATTTTGGAAAATTACCGGATTCTCTCCGCCACATCTGTCTATGACTGAATCTTAATACACGGCATGATGCCTCGGTCACATGTCTTACCTCCATCGGTTACCTTCCTAAAGGGGTAAGCATTACCGCTAAATTGAAACCCCCAAGCTAGCAAAATGAACAAAAAACAACACAGTGGATTCATGTTTATTACTATATTCAGAAAAGACCCATTTTTATGCAAAAAAAGGTTGGGGACCACTGCCTTACACAACAGATCTGTAGATGAAATCTGGATTAGACAGTCTATACAAATTGCATGTATTTAAATATTTATTGCACAGTTTATTTACTCAGCATATGTTTCACCTACATGGACATCTGCTAACTGCAGCAGCAAACTGGTGCGTCTTCTGAACTTTGGCTCTATTACTAAGAAAATGCAGGCTATGCTTGTAGGTTATTTGCTGAACAAATAATAATATGTTTCTGCCAGGGCTTTTTTAATGATGATTTCAATAGAGCTAACGACCTCAAACAGGTTCATCTAATTTAGGATAATAAATGTAGTGGAGGTGGAGATTTAAAATGCAGACAAATAGGTCTTTGAGGGTCAGAATTCTAGCTGATAGACAGGTGTTCAAATACTTATTTACAGCTGTATCATACAAATAAATAGATATATATATACACACACACAGTATATATGTTGTGCAGATATACATGGTGTGCTTTGCCAGATGGTAAGACAACTCTATTGTAGCTCTAAAAGACAGATGTTTCCTGTAAATTAACAGACTTTCTTAATTTTATTTCCCTAACTTAAATTGGAGCTGTTCAGTTTACTGGCAAACAATCTTTTTACAATAAAATGAAACCAAAACAGAGGCTCAGAGAGGTTCCTCCCTGTCATTTGTATCTGGTCTGGCTGCTAAATTAGAGGTCTTGGAATGATCAAAGATAATTGTTGCTTCTAACCAAGCAAATAAGTGCTATTGTTAATCATAGCTTTTTCCATACTGTCAAACATATGTAGAATATAGTTTGAGGTCCAACATTTTCATATTAGCAAAGACCTAATAATTGTAATTCACTCTTTAACTTGTTGTACACTGGACTCCCTTAAACTGCACTGTTACACCTACAGTATAGTTGGTTCAAAATCTGGCAGCCAAGCTTTAAATGGGCTCAAGATAAATTACAAACATTAGTCCATTGTCAGTGTCTCTAAAATTAGCATTGGATTTTAAAATCATGCCTTATGTCCACAAAACACTTTTTGGTCTTGTGCCCTAATACATCAGTAATCTACTTTATTCTTAATCCCTTATTAGATCACTCAAGTCTTCTGATCAGCTTCTTTTAAAACTTCCTTATTGTTTCTATTAAACCAACGGCAATCCTGTTTTATCTGAGGCATGTCCTAATCTCTGGAGCAGTCTTTATACTTTTAAATCTTTCTTAAAGATATATACATTAGTATATGTATAATATGTACTAATAATATGTATATTAGTATGAAATGTTTAATCCATCTTGTTTTAACTGTTTTAAATATTTAAACTTTAATTGGGTTAAAGCTGGTGTGTTTGGATTGATTTGAAAAAAGCACTTTGGGTCAACTATTGGGTTCAATCTTATGGTCAATACAGAGGGTTGCAATGGTGATTATTTCAAAAACTAAACTGGGATAGTGTTTTAAAATGAATATACATCAAATAGAAAAACACTTTTATAATTAAATTGTCTAAATATAACTAAACTATTGTAAAAATGCAACAGGGGATTATGATGTATTTAATGGCTACACCAGTGGCTGAAAATATCTGGATATACAACAAAATAGATATGTGTGTGCACCACAATAACCCATGGAAAAAAAAAACATATTCACCATGGCCAAACTTTTTAGGTTGGTTTCAGGTTTTGTTGTGCAGACGCAACTGAGCTGGAACTTTTGTAGAGACCTGGTTTACAAACCCTATAACTGTCTCAAACCAAGTCTTAAAACATTGTTCCACTTAAAAAGCTCTTCTTGTTTGTTAATATAACTGTTGTTGTGCTCTGAAGCATAGACTGTGAACCTGTTTAATTAGAATTTCATTTTCACCTGAAGGTTTGATTAATCATGATGCATTACAGGGGCCTCGCTGAGTAACCTGTTAATTCTTTAATTATTTGATGGTCTGTGGTTTGTTTTAAAGATTAATCACGTTGCCTTTTGCTGACATTTCCTAGCTTTGTTTCCTTCATATATTTTTTCACTGCTTTGCCATGGCATTTTTCTCCCTCTAAACATGTATATATCTTCTTTTGCTCAGATATTTGTGTTGTATAAAAGTAAACACTGCCAGGGTTTTATGCTAAAGAGTTTGTTATAATGATCATCTGTGCAAATCTATCTGGTTTGCATTTACCGTAATTTCTGAACTATTAAGCGCACCCATATATAAGCATTAGAATTTGACAAAGGTTTTTATTTTAAACATAAATAAGCCGCACCTGTCTATAAGCCCAAATAAATAAAGCCCTTCATTCTAACTATGAACTTTACAGAGGCTTTAATGAAAGACAGTGTCTGTTACACGGTGTAACGGGTGAAATATTTTGTGGCTCTTTTAAGAGCAGAGCGCCATTTTGCGAATAGCCCGCAGCCACATTTTTCCGCTATTACTGCATGTGTGCAAGACCGAGGAATATGCCCTTACAATTTTCTGATGCTCATTTCTAAGTTTCTTTGACTAACCCGTAACGCTGTTGCCAAGAAAAATAAAAAAGCAAGAGTTTTGGAAACTCGTCTGTGCTTATATGATTTCTGTTGCAACTAGAGTTAGCGAGCTCTCCCATGGCCCAGACTCAATGCGTTACAACGGCTTCTATTTAAACAGTAGCCTACCAAGAAATTCATTGTTCACTGTTGTCCTCCTTCCTTTCACAACTATTTTTTTCGGGAGTTTATCTTTTGGCATCGTCTCGTGCGTTTAAAAAAAACTTTTTTTCTCCCGATGCCGTGCAGCTCAGAACACAGGTGAGGTGCATTTATCGTTTCCGTTCAGAAATGTCATTGGACTAATGTTATGTCACTCAGTTTATTGGCTTGAAGTTTGTGAAACTGGGAAAATCCCAGGAAAAATCCATAAATAAGCCGCTTCCTTGTTTAAGCCGCGGGGTTCAAAACGTGGGAAAAAACTAGCGGCTTTTGGTCCGAAAAATACGGTACTGATTTTTTTTCAGGCAAAAGATGGTACAAAAAAGAATTGACGAGCAATGTTCTAATATTTAAAAGGAAATGAACCTGAGGAAATGTTGACACACCCCTAAATAACAGGGTTATTTGTTTTTTGAATATGATAAGTCAATCAAGGTACCTATTCCCCAAGCTGAGCAATGGCCAATACATTGGGGTTCAGATGAGAGGTGTTAAATTAAAGGCCACCTTTAAAGATAGATTGAGGTTTAAGTGCAGGTAGAGTTGGAAAAGGGGGCAGGGAGATATTTGTAGCTGCCAGGTGGAGCACTTTAGAGAAGCTTATATCCACCAAGAGAAAGAGAACCAGTAACAGCAACAGTTACCAACACTCCGAACCTGAAAGGCATGAATGCTGTCTACTTTCGAAATCCGTATTCGCTCTGAGACATGAAACATACAGTACACAAAAGTAGAAAAACAGTTAGAGATAAAGCACTGTTAGAGGAGCGCATTAGACATTTCCACTTCACACTAGATTTAGATTTCGTACACCACTCAGTGGTAGACACATAAAGCTTCATATTGCACATAAAGTTTGATACGTTTCTTTTTGGCACCGTTGGTGAGATTCCTATTGTCATCCCCCAAAGGCACCCTCCCACCGACTAATCATTCACAACCTTCCATGAAAAAGGGTAAACACATTTTATAATCATAGCAAGAATTTCTGAATTCAAGAATGTAAACATACACTGTACATAAAATTTCAGCAGAAAAACAGGTAAATAATTAAAATGGGTTACCACCTAGTTTACCCATGCGTAGAAACAGCACTGTATACTAAAGGAGTTCAGTAGGGATGAGGTCAGAGCTCTATAGCAGGCCCCTCCATATCTTTTACACCAACACATGTAACAACGATTTTTTTATCATTAGCCTACCCACATAAATATTTTATATATCTGTACTTTATCAGATTATTTTCATTTTGGAAAACTTTTACTTCACTTCATTTTAATGTATAATATTTTCCTTTTTCTACTATATTTCAGTAAAAATATGTAATTCCTTGCGACTTTGAAGTGAATACATTAAACCGCATTAACTCAGAACCTGTCGCAGAAGAGATTCGGCAGAGTAAAGTTTCACTGTGAGAGTGTAAGCATAGAACACGCTCTCTTCAAAGAAGTGTGATGTGCAAGAGAAAAAAATACTGAATTACATAAATTATCAAAATATAATTCTTATGGGTTAGTCCTTTTAATTTTGATACACAAGATTAGTTCAGAAGCAAGTACTTTTGTACTTTTTCCTAAATAAATTCCTTTTTAAATAGAGAAGTACAGGAATAGTGCACTTCATCTACAACTATCAGAATTAGGCTGGATAAGATTTAGTTAAACAAAATACACTTTAAAACTTTACACCATCAAAATAGCTACGAGCTGTGTTGCCTGTGATATAGCAAATCACCCTGACTGTTGCATAGAGATCAGTTTCGATCAGACATCACCGGGTCAAACATTAGCGTCGATAATACGCTTAATTTACAATAAACAAATGACACAGTTTAAAGAAAATGAAACCCCTGAAGCGGCATTACTTTTTTAGCAAAATATTACAAGGGTCACTGCAAGCCTGCACTGCAGAGTTTTCTGTCCAGCAGTGATTAGTTTACTAAACTGGAACAAACAGGGTCAGAGTCTTAGGTTAACCCGGCATTCGCTTACTGCGTTTTCTCGGACAAATCATCATATTGTGCTGTAATACCTTTGGTATAAATAAAAACTCGTTAAAAGATAAAAACAGAGTTCAGGGTTTCCTAACATGTACTTTAAGCATTTCTTCAGCACCTATAATTTATAATATAATATCTAACCATATATTTTTCTTCTGCATAAAAAAAACCCCCAAAACAACAACTGTTAACATTTGAGAAAAAGTGGTAAGTAAGAAATGGTAAGTGGTAAATGGAAACTCATTGGTTCCAGTATTGTCAGGTTGCCACTCATGAGCAAGGCCCTTAAACACCCTCTGCTCCAGGGGTGCTGTATCATGGCCGACCCTGCAAAAAAAACAAATATGGCTGGTAGAATATAGTGTTACAAAACAAATAAGACCACACACAAAAAAAAACTATCCACCTACTGAGAGTCTGCTTAATGGCAGGGAAGCCTTTCCTGTAAGGGGTCATAGCAGACAAACAGTTGCTCCAAATCCTGCACGTATTCATCGGTTTTGCTTCTCCTGGTTGGGAGCTAAGAACAGAGGACGGCAGAATGTCTGCAGCATGACAGGTCTTTGGGGAGCTGTAGGCACCTTAGGTACGCACCCAGGTTTTGGGTAGAGGAAAGCACCGGCCATGCCAGGGGCAAACTCCAGGACAGATGAGGCCATGAAAAAAGCCTGTAGGTCCCCGTCCCTCTTCAGGGAGGAAATTGCCAGGAGGAAAGCGGTCTTTTTAGACAAGTACCTAAGGGCCACTTCGGCCAAGGGATAAAAGGGGGTTCAGATAAAGCCACCAGCACAACGGCCAAGTCCCACACAGGCACTCTGGGTCGCATCCCGGACCTCAGCCTCCGGGCGGCACGGAGAAAACGTGTCACAAGAGGGTGTCTTCACAGGGACTGTAGATATACGTAATATGTAATATAAGCCGCGATAGCGGACACGTAAACCTTTAGGGTTGAAGAAGCCAACCTGTGGCAAACTGTTCCTGCAAGAACTCCAGAACTAAGCCAACTGGGCAGTTGACTGGGTCTAACTAGTGGTGCTCAAACCACGTGGTGAACTAATGTCATCTAGCGGCATATGACCTCCTCGTGGAGGGAGCTCTGGAATAAAGGATGGTTTCCACTACCTTAGTAGAAAGACCAGCTGCTAAAAACTGTGCCACCTCAGGGGCCACAGCTATAGCCTCCATAACTCTGGGTGGGGGTGAACCTCGAGGAGTGACCAGGTCTGCAAACCAAGGTATGGCTCCATCCCGGCGAACTCTCTCCAGAACTCTAGGGAGCATCGCGATGGGGAGGAAGGCGTACAGAGCGCTCTCTCAAAATTCTCCCTCCTCAGAGAAGAAATACGAAGCACCACATTACATGCACCAGGAGAATGAACCGGCAAACGAGTGCTTTCCCCGGGGAATGGCAGCTCGGCCAGCACCTGGGAGCGCACAGCCACATGGCTAAAAATGCTAACATTTTTAGCCACTTAGTCGGCTCCCTCAAGAGCCGACTAAGCATGCTCCTAAACTAAGCTAATAACACGTATCTCTCTTTCCCGCCCCCACCCAAACCAAAGTGGGGGAAGAAGAAACATGCAGTCGGAATTATGCTTACATGTAAGGTCATGACTCAGATTCACACACAAAGCTCAGATTCACACACAAAGTGCTTAGCTGAACAGAAAGATTTATTAAATTGAATATGTAGTCCAAATTTAGGTAGGGCATTTTTTAGCTTTTGAGTCCCAAACGCTGTGGCGAAGGCTAACAGGTTAAATGAAAAAGTTGTTGCTAAAGTATGAGACAGACAACTTCCTGTTATAAATGAATATTATTCAAATATTACGAACACAAAACCACACACACAAAACTTACTGACTAAAAATTATGAAACTATTACATGCTTATATTTTCCCTCAGTGGTATTGTGTAGTGTGGGCAGGGAGCTGCAGGGAGTCTGATTTTTAATTTAATTACAGTGCTGGAACTCACAACACACCGGTACAGAAGTTATTATATTTATTATCAAGGGCCTTAAGTTATTAACCTGTTTCGCCTGGTCACTTAATTAAATGAGTTTAATCCAAACTTCAGTAACTCCAAAACATGTCAGCTAGAAAATAATGCCAAAATGAATCTAATGTCTGCAGTTTGCAGTGGAAAGTACAGGACTAGAAATCTGTACAGCTCCAATAAATAAACAGAACATTGTAATCTAATCAAGTGTTATCCAGCATTTGAATCCTGGAAAGATCAGTAGCTGATTGAGCAGTTGTAAACCTCTGTAAAGCATGTAAAACTTTCCTAAGCCTTGTGTATGAGTCTTAAAACAAGTGAGACACTGAAACGTCTCTAAAAGTCCCATCGTGTAAACGAGGAGAGACTGAGATCTGCCCCTTTTTAATCATTTACAGCAGAAAGCCAACATACTGCTGCAACTCATTATTAATGCTAACTCCTAGACTAATTAAATGTCTTGCACGCAGCTTCACGAGGCCAAATGAGTTTAGAGAACTGAAAGTCTGTATTTTTCCCTCCAGCCTTGGTACTGAATTTTAAACAAGGAAAAAAATATTTAAGCAATTTAAGGAATGTTAAAAAAAAGTCAGGCAGGAACTGTGCAAATTCACTGAAGCAATAACTTAAAGTAAAAAAAGTACTTTATTTACTACATTATTTTAGTGCAATATCTTATTATTTCAAGATATGATGATGATGATGATGATGATGATGTTATTTGATTATCTTGTTATTCATTTGGACTTCTAACAGTATTAATTCCATAATGCTAATAGACTGAACTTGGTGTACAATACCTGTCAATTACACATTGTTAGATGAATGCAGTCAATTAAAAAATCTACAAACAATCCACACAACCTGGGTATTAGTGTATATAAAAGCAAATGTGCAATAAATTAGTTTTACTAATAAATGATGGGCTTTGATTTTTCAGTAATACTGAGATAATGAGTCAAAGTAACAAGTTATCTAATTAAAATATGTTCACTATTATATTTCCCGCACCCTTGGCTCCAGTCGGACGGCTTCAGCTGTTTTTAGGCTGATTCTGCACGTCGAATTGGTGGTGGAACACGTTAGCGAGAAAGAGAATACAATAAGCTAATTGGTTTAGCAAATAAGCATACAAAAAAAACACCTTACGAAACATGCTTGTTGTCATTCTTGCGCTTGTCTTTCCAACTGTTGCAAGCAGACATGATTGAAAAAAGCTACACGAGACCATTAGTAATGATCGCAGCAGGTGCAAACGCTGCTTGCTTTATATATTTACAGTTGTAGCGCTCCCAGTTTCCCAGTTTGGATGCCAAATACAACATACTGCCACCTGCTGGTATGGGAGTGTTCTTCTCACCCATACTCACGCAAGCGCACGTACACGCACAGTTTGGTGTGTCGGCTGCGCCTGCCTAATAATCGGCCTGATTTGCAGCACAATGGGCTTATGCTGATGAATAAAATAATGACAAAAATCGGCCATACGGTTGTAGTTTTTCAGCTGCAGACTGAGTGTCTACTTTTCAGGACCACGAATTTCAGACTCACATCTCATGGCTTTTATCTCACACACACTTGCAGCGACAGAAACCATTCTATTGATTTTTATAATGGAGTTTATTATAGATCCACGGAAACTTTCAACTCCTGCGTTTCACCTATAGAAACCGATTTTCTATCCGTCCTCAAGATGGTTGGGAGTGTTTGAGGGGAAAAAACAGAACCAGTAAAAGCAGCTCATTCTGACTCTTCAGAAAGCCTCGTCAAAACCATTTCTTCTCTCTAATGTGTATAGGTCGGTTTTCAGATTTTTTTCTGAGGTAAAAAAAGAAAGGCTTGAAAAATAAACAGCAACCTGGAGTCAGCCTTCAGCCACTGTGAGGACCAGCACCTCCACAACCAGCTGCACAGCCTTTACCACACAGATACACACACTGGGTTTGTGCAGATTACTGCAGTAAAACACCATTATATAAAACACCCCCAGACATCAAGTCTCAACTCATTCTCACTGTGTGTGAAAATACGTCTTCTGCCACTTAAAGGAAACACACACACAAGGTAGAAAAAAATTTGACTTTTCCTTGCTCTTTCACACACACACACACACACACACACACACACACACACACACACACACACACACACACACACACACACCCACACACACACGTTTCCCCCCTGACTTAGTGTATGGACAGAGACCCCTGAGAGCTTGTCATGCAACTGCAGCCTGAGCAGACTTTCCTGTCATCTTCACTGACCGTGACACACACAAACAAACACACACATCTTCAGTGTGGCTCACACAGTTTCCTTCTCTCTCTCTCTCTCTCTCTCTCTCTCTCTCTCTCTCTCTCTCTCTTTCTCTCTCTGCATCTGTGTCTCTGTCTGTCTCTCGCTCTCTCTGCATCTGTCTCTCTGCATCTGTCTGTCTGTCTGTCTGTCTGTCTGTCTGTCTGTCTGTCTCTCTCTCTCTCTCTCTCTCTCTCTCTCTCTCTCTCTCTCT
>MU551541.1:4032390-4069625 GCA_024362625.1 Silurus asotus | reverse complement strand
TATATATATATATACAGTGACACCTCGATCGTGTGGACTTTTCATTTGGAACCGGACTAAAAGTAACCCGTTAAAAATCTGATAGTTCGCGAGAAGCCGTCAGTGGCTCGAAAGTTAGGCGTAACATTTCAAAACAGGGTTTGTACTAATAAATTGCTTAAAAATGTTTGTAAAACTATTGTATTATTGCATTATTCATTTGAAATATATATATATATACAGTGACACCTCGATCGTGTGGACTTTTCATTTGGAACCGGACTAAAAGTAACCCGTTAAAAATCTGATAGTTCGCGAGAAGCCGTCAGTGGCTCGAAAGTTAGGCGTAACATTTCAAAACAGGGTTTGTACTAATAAATTGCTTAAAAATGTTTGTAAAACTATTGTATTATTGCATTATTCATTTGAAGTAGTAAATAAAACATTTATGACAAGTAAAATTATACAAAAATTATACTTCAGAGGCAGTATATTTTGATTCAACTTTTGGCTTTCTCTGGGATTCACTCACTACAAAAATTAAACAAACACCTGATGTAGGGTCCTGCAGGTTCTAATAATATTAGTGATAACATTCACTTTATTCGTTAAATATTAATATTTATAATATTAGTGAAGTAGGTCAAACGAGGAATCCCTGGTATTCTGGGGGACACACAACTGTTTGTAACAACAGGGGACATGGCCATTATGATGAGGAGACAGAGATAATAATCATTTTTTTTTAAAGTAAACGTTATAATTAGAGATGGGAAGCAAGGGAGAGAAAGAGGTGAAGCAGAACAAACATTTCATCATCCTAGCTGGGCTTTGCTGACCCAAAGACACCCAATCCATTAATAGACAATGCACGATGGAGCACTTGCTAAATAGGTCTGTGTTTGCTCGTGCTGAAAGGCACACACACACACACACACACACACACACACACACACACACACACACCTAAAAACAGCTCGCAGGTCGGATGCTGGTTGTGTCATCCAGGTGTTGTAATATTCCACTTCCTATGACACCACTGGAGCAAAAAGCTGTCTTCAGCAGCAGCTGTCAAGTTTAACACAGCGTAAACTAAACTCACACATGGCTTTTAAAAAACCTTTTAGAAGTACGTGGGCCAGCTAACTCAGAAAAGCCCATAATCAAAAATACACCATAATTGCAGACAACATCCTGGAAAAAAACTCAGGTGGACCAGAAAGTGATGTGAAAGTAAAACATTTTTTTCTTTGAACGATATGAAAAATTTTGCATCTGTAAGAACCAAACAGAGAGGTTGATTTAATTATTTATTGTTTAAAGTTTTTATGGGTGCAATTCAGCATGGTGATAGACAGGTTTAAGGACGAGGTCAGACAGGAGTCTCCAAGGACTATGATGTTTGCGGATGATATTGTGATTTGTTGTAAGAGCTGGGAGCAGGTTGAGAAGAGCCTGGAGAGGTGGAGATATGTGCTGGAGAGAAGGGGAATGAAAGTCAGTAGGAGTAAGAGAGTACGTGTGTGTGAATGAGAGAGAGGGCAGTGGAGTGGTGCGGTTGCAGGGGGAAGAGGTGGAGAAGGTGAAGGAGTTTAGGTACCTGGGGGTCAACAGTGCAGAGTAATGGAGAGTGTGTTAGAGAAGTGAAGAAAAGAGTGCAGGCGTAGTGGAGTGGGTGGAGAAGAGTGACAGGAGTGATCTGTGATAGAAGAGTATTTGTGAGAGTGAAAGGGAAAGTTTATAGGACTGTGGTGAGACCTGAGATGTTGTATGGTTTAGAGACAGTGGTATTGAGTAAAAGACAGAAGGTGGAGCTGGAGGAAGCAGAGCTGAAGATACTGAGATTTTCATTGGGACTGACGAGGATGGACAGAATTAGAAATGAGTTTATTAGAGGGACAGCACATATAGGACGTTTTGGAAACAAGGTGAGCGAGATGCAATTGAGATGGTTTGGACATGTGCAGAGGAGGGACATGGGGTATATCATTAAGAGAATGCTGAGAATGGAGCCACCAGGAAGGATGAAAAGAGGAAGACCAAGGAGGAGGTTAATGGATGTGGTAAGGGAAGACATGCAGATAGTTGGTTTGAAAGAGGCAGATGTATTAGACACGGTAGCAGGGTAGTAAGATCAAGCTGTGTAAAGCTGCTTTGAGACAATGTTCATTGTTAAATGCGCTATACAAATAAAAATTAAATTAAATTGAATTGAATAGGTGCAATTTAGTACATTTATTTAATGCTTAGTAAAAATATTGCAATATTTCTGAATATATATACTTTTGTTATGGAAAATGAAGCTCCTATTTATTTTCCTATTGTTTAGTACACGTAAGAATTAGAAGAGAATTAGAAAGATTGCTACCACAGCATCTTTAAAACATCTATTCTTTGTAATACTTAATACTGTAGTGCAATTTAAAGCACACTATCTACCTATAAGCAGTTTTTGAAAGTAGGAGGAAACCAGAAAATCCACACGAACATGGAAACTTCAAACAGACAGTAACCCAAGCTATTCTGATGCTATTCTTGTTGCCTCCTTCTTTACCGCCTTTCTGCCTTAAACACAAATATTAAGGAAAAAAAAGTATTTTATTCGTTTGATAGTGGAAGGACTGGGAAGCCCTCCCAGAATGAGCAAAGCATTCTGGGAGATGAACACCCTGGTGTGCTTTACTCTCTCTCTCTCTCTCTCTCTCTCTCTCTCTCACTCTTTCTCTCACCCACACACACACAAACACAGTCATGGAGGGGACGATCCCTGTTGGGTTACCTGTCTGTCTGCAGAAAAAAATAGAATATGTCTGTGTGTTTGTGTGTGAGTGAAAGTCAGTCAGGGGTAAAGGCTAGTTTGGAACCAAGCAGAGAAACGAAGAAAGAGAGATAATAACCTAAGGTATTTTTTATCTCTCCTGGTGCATTTTCTTCTATTTTCTACAATATACCACCCTACTCCAACCCCCTACTCTCTCACTTTTCATCTATCCCTCTGCCCTCTCTCTCTATTTCTCTTTCTCTTTCTCAGGAGTGTTTCAATGACCGACAGGTAGCGGGCATTGAAAATCGTTTGATGTGTGTTTGTGTTTTACGGGGTAAAAGTCCTCCAGAATCTAGATCCATCAAACTTGGCAGGGTGGTGAATACTGTATATTTTTACACACACACACACACACACACACACACACACACACACACAGATTAATGTCATTGAAGCTTTCTATCTCCTGACAGAAAGGGGTCAACGTGTGTATATGTCTGTGTTTCTGTTTGTGCATGTATGTATTTATATATATATATATATACATATGTGTGTGTGTGTGTGTGTGTGTGTGTGTGTGTGTGTGTGTGTATAAAAATAATATCAAAGGGACAGTTTGTTGCTTTTCTTTCTCGAGTTGTGGCTGAGACATGTGCGCTGCTTTTGCTGTGTGCATTTTTGTAAACCTCAGACAGACTATATATAGATAGAAAATACGTGTCTATAAATTTTCTGTGAAAACCGTTTGGTTTGTATGTTAAGGCTAAAAATAGTTGTATGATTGCATCAAGATCACCCACTAACATTAGCCACTGCTGAGCTTCATGATGGCCAAATATTCAGAATCAAAGTATGCCTTAATGCTGGTTTCTGTGTGCTTCTCCAGGGGCAGTGAAGTGTGGAATTATGTGTGATTCCCCCACCCCCCAAAAAAAAAAAAAAAAAAAATTTATGCCTATAAAATCTGGCAATGCACACCAACCTTGACAGCACTGGAGGGTCTGCCTACGCTGCCGGGCGCAGCATACATAATTGCTTGGCGGAAAGATAGAACGAGGCATAGATAGAAAGATGGCACAGATATAGATGGAGTGGAAGAAAGCGCAGAAAATGATGATACTGTGAACTGGCACTTTTCCAAATTAATATTCTGTCTGTTAGTTAGTTGAATCAAATGAACAAACTCGGACCTCTGCTGTTTTCGATTGCCAAATTAGAGATTGTACAGGTGCGCACCAAAAAACACATTTAAACAACACACACACACACACACACACACACACACACACACACACCTACACACACACCTACACACATCCAAAAAAAAACACTAAAGGGCTATCCGGAAGCAAACACACCTGTTTAAATATTCATATCCCATTTAGCGCGCCTTTACTGAACAATTTCCATTTGCAGCAGCGGAGCAGAGAGAGAGAGAGAGAGAGAGAGAGAGAGAGAGAGAGAGAGAGAGAGAGAGAAGGGGGGATTGACAGAGAGAGAGAGAGATAGTTGAGGGAGAAGCCTCACAGCCATACACACACTTTAAAGCACACAGGATACGTTCCCTCGAACACAGCGTTCCAGCTACAATAGCGCACAGGCGCATGCACTCAAAAAGCAAAGCCAATCTATTTCCACAGTGCTACAAGTATTTCACACTTGGTACGACCACAGAAAAAAAAAACATATGTCTATGACTCAGTGTCACTTTACAAATCAATAGCAAAATCAATGTACAGTGCCTTCCAGAAATACTTACTCCACCTGGAATATTTAGTTGCTACAAATAGGAAAGCAGTGGGCACAAATACTGTATAACAATGCAGATATGGAAAGCTAATACTATACACATCACAGAAGACTTGCAGCTGGTACTGTAGCTAAGGGCTGCTGTACCAAGTGAATACTCGAATGAAGGAATACTAATGAATAACTTCTTAACCTTTTGAGGGAAATCAAGTGGTGAAATGACAGTATAATCTGTTTCAGTTCTAACATTACAAATGTGGAAAGATTCAATGGCAATGAATACTTATGGAACCCAATTACAATTTCAATTGTTCAATTACCTTTTTTGCAGGATAGAACTAATTGATCAGTCAGCGAACTGAGAGTTTGAAATTTGACATTTTTGATCATTCATTGTTCATTCATATATTCCACCACTAGTTTCCTGTATATCAAAACTAATTACTGACCATCAGGGCTGGGACGATTCACTAATCTGGCGATTCAATACTATCCCGATACTTTTGTGCCGATTCAATACATATGGCGATTCTGTAGCTATTGCGATTGTTTAAATTGTGATTTTTGTTTGCTTAATAAAGATTAGACAATGGCAAATACTTGATCATACGCTTAAAAAGACTGTATATGAGTTATATTAACAAAAATAATGCATCACCTCTGTCTGAATTTTCATTTCAGGAGCACACATACATAGTGCATAAAGAACCTTGAACCATAAAACTTTTCAAGTACCAAAAACTTGAATAAAATATTTAAATGTGCAACAAATAACTAAAAACAATACTCTCTGAAATAAAATAAAAGTGCTGTTAAACGGTTCCAATGTCCAACTCAGTCAAGGTGCTAATATACTTCTATCTCTTCCTCACCTCGGGTGAGCGTTATTATGGCATCTTATTGAAACGTCTGTTATAAGTTTGTGCACAGGGAGCTCCAGTAGCTTTTGTTTTACTGCAAAACATGAAGTCTTGCAGCACTTCTATGGAAATATCCAGTGATGCGTCATACTCTTCCGAGTAACTTCGCGACAGCAGGCAGCTTCAGTGCGCGCTGTGAGGTCAGATTTTGAGTGTGCACGTAGCACTTAATATGGGGAAAGCCGGTTAACTGGCAGTGATAACCATATTAGACACATTGTCTGTGACTAAAGCAGGATCTTTATCTGTTAAACAATTCTCAAAGAGGTTTGAACTTTGTGCTAGCAGTTTGTGGAAGAATGGCATGTGTCCCAATATTTTTGCTTATATAGTGTACTGCTAAGATTGCTGCTACTGCTATTTGAATCCAAACTCGCTAACACATGATTTACTTAATGAAAACTTTGATCATTAGCACAATCTCAGGTTACAATGATGTGCAAATCTAAGCCTGGAAAACAGCTGTATCGTAATTAGGATCCCCAGATTTTATAAAGCTTTAGGCTAATATTAAATATTACAAGAGCCCATATTTCTAATGATCTGAGATTCTAGCATGAGACCTGTCGGATTTGGATCTTGAAAGAAAAGAAGAAAAGGAAGCTGGCAGCTGAATGGATGTAAACTGACAGGTGGATTAACAATTCCCATGATCTTATTAGGGCAGATTTAACCTGGCTTCAAAGGGCTAAGATGGAATTACATCAAGATCCAAGTAACACAAGCTACTCATTTTATAATTAATGGTATTGTTGGATTTTTTATTCTAATAGGTCAGATGGTGTTGATTCGTCTTGTGTAACTGCAGCTGTAGTTTAAGTTGTACAGTAATGTAATACATTTTGTGTTAATAAACTTGGTCCAATACATTATCGGTTCTATAATGTATTATAACTTTAGTAAGTAATCATTCATATTGCCTAATTTTATTAAAAAAAAAAGTCTATTTACAGTAACTAATACTGTAACGCGTTACTTTAAAAAATAAAGTAACTCCGTTACCGTTACCGTATGGTGCGTTACCCGTTACTTTTATAAATGAATTAATTTAGGCTGAATTGTAAACGACACTCTAACCTGCTTACAGCAGTGACTCATTGTAGGATTGGTGGATGAACCACTGTAAACAGGAAGAAGACGCACTGTGGCCGTGTCTCTGTTTATTCAGTTCTGTGCGGCAGTAATGGTGAGTCGAGGCGAGAGCAAGACGAGTTTCTCAAAGTGGAAATATGCTCATTATTTCACTTTAGTTGAGTATAAAAATAAAAACTTTTAAGTCAAATGTAAACTGTGTCTTTCTGGTTCGAAACTCGTATCTACTGCGATAAATAGCAATTCAAATCTGTTGAAGCTCCAGGAACTCCATGCTAGAAGCTAGTAGCTAGAAGCTAACCTGGTGTTCTGTTCTACATTGTTGATAGTTTTCATACTTCAGCTGTGAAAGGAAAATTTTTAAGAGCTCAACACAACAGCAGAAGCCACTTTAGTTTTTGATTGTGAATATATAATTCAGCTTGTTTTGTTAATTATTTCAGAAATCCTTGTGATATATTCAGTTTGTGCTGCTCTGACTAATAGAATAGTGTTTAAAAATGACTTTGTGTTTAAGTCAGTTTTGTGTTTGTATAGACCATAACACATAAACGGGCATTAATGGGAACATTAAAAAAGGTTCTTTAAAAAAGTAACTAAAAAGTTACTTTTAACAGTAACGCATTACTTTTTGGTGTGAGTAATCAACAAAGTAACGGAGTTACTTTTTGAATGAAGTAACGAGTAACTGTAACTAGTTACTATTTTTTTAGTAACTTGCACAACACTGTCTATTTATATATTTTTTCAAAGGAGCCCCCAGTGCAAACCTTTTGTTTTCCCAACACAGAAAAAGTTGTCAGAATGCACTTGGTGATTTCTCAGAAACATGACAAGCTGCATTATTTATTATTTTATTCTCATTTATTTAGTCTTAATTTTAAGAGAGAAAAAAAAGCCTAGTGAGAGAGCAGTTGTTCATTTGCTGCTTAATCATAATTAACAGAAAATATAAAAAATGTAACCATTAATCAATAAAATGTAAAGCAATAAGTTGTTTCTTAATTAACAAAAAAATGCTAATTTAAATTGACAATACATAATAATCACTTTTGCGAACGTAAAAAAAATCAGCTGTCCACTCAGCATTGGACCGAATCTTGCCCACTCATTTATTCCATACAAAATAAACAGTATTTAACACCTCTAAGCATTCAGTAGTCCACATAAAGAAGCCAGAGACTCTTGTAAAACACATTCTTAAGGATTTAGCTATGCAGAGAACGTTTTCCTTTAGTCATGAAAGTCGGGGCACATTTATCATGTTGACAGGTTTAATCCTTACAGGTCTCATTCCACCAACATCTGGGACATGAAGATTTACTGCATGAATGTACGTTCCCAGACTCACAGTAGATTAAATCTGATCAAGGCCTAAACTGGTGCTTTTTGCTCTATGGTTTCCTTTTGGACTAGGACTCTGAATAATTAGTGCTGGAGCAAATAGAAATTTTCATCCAGGAGCTGAAAAAATACAATAATGATCTGATATATACACAATCTGGAAGCGTTATGTTTCACTGTCAAGGTTTGTGAAAATCGCTCCAACTTTGCAACGCTGACACAGAAAATATTTTTATGTTTCTTGTACAGAGAAACCCCCCGCCAAACACACACACACACACACACACACACACACACACACACACACACACAAAACAGAACTGCCACTGAACCATCAAACTATGTGATGCAAAAACAAGTCTATTAAAGTAAAAAAACATCAGGATATTTTACACAAGGAGTTCCTTTATGATTTTGTTTTCAGGCCACACATCATTCACATTTACAGCACTGTCCTAAAACCAAAACAACAGTTTGTCAAAGCTTGAAATGCCCGCTTTGTGCGGAATGTGCTAAATTAAGAAAAAGAAAAAATATAAACATATAAACTATCTATCTTACATCACTACAATTATTAAAATGAGAGTCAGCCACTTATTAAAAATGTATATTTTCATAAAATAGAATATTGACTAGCAAATAACAGCATGTCCTTTTTTTTTTTTTAACATTACGTTTCTCACATTGTAAACCAGAATATTAGACTGGTGTATGACTACTGGATGTGCCTCCCCAGATACAAATATTCTGGGACCAGTGTGCCTCACAAAGCAGCAAACAAGCTGCTTATATTTCCCTCCGACTTTCTCACTCTCGTGCACAATATCTGAACTTTGGAATTCGAGCTGATGTGCATCTAGCGTTAATGTTAGGAAACTTGACAAGAAAATGGTGAACTGTTTGCCCTTGGACAAAGTGTGCTTGGTTTGTGTGTGCATTCTATCATATCTTAGTGGACGCATAAACATGCCATAATAATAAAACACCCAAAATAATAAAAAAAAAACACTAAACTAAACAAAACTTACTAGGACACTATATAAAGTGTATATAAGAAAATGAGACAGTGGAAACAGTGACACTGCTAAAGATATGTTGAAAATATGCCATATTCACATAGTCCTCATTGTGACAAAGTGCTCAGTTAACAGAAGACGCTGAAGAGTCATACCGCTAAAACTCTAGACTTTAGGTGACTCCATTATACAGCAGCTGCACCCAGTCACTGTGCACTATTGAGACAGGGGCTATTTCTCTTTTCTCATTGAATTATTCACCTTAAGTCCCTCACAACGCAACCTCTGCAGGGAATAGACAGACAGTAAGAGACAGAACAGAGACAGAGAAAGAGGCAGATTGAGAGAGAGATAGAGGAAGAGAGAGAGACGAAAAGAGCAGAATGAAGGAAGCATAAGGTGACGAGAGACTGCAACCGCAGAGATAGGTGTAAGAGAGAGGAGACAAACAAGGAGAGAAAAGACAGGACAGAATGTGAATGAGTGTGAGTGGGACAGTGTGCTGAAATGAGCATCAATTGTGTGTGGGGGGTGTTTGTTTGTGTGAGTGTATCTGTGTGGCTGCAGTATTCCAGATACACCCTTTCTCACACTTATCTACAACGTTCCACTCCACAAGTCTGAATGCACACAAGCACACACACACACACACATACACAAATCTACATTTGTTTACAGAATTAGGCGTCTAAATATTAGGGAAGTAGCACAAAGTGTGGAGTCGATGGAAAGCAGGCAGATAAGCCAAGATCTCATTTCAGACACACACAGACTGGAATAACAATAAGTTCAGGAGAAGGAGGCAGCAGCAATACACTCAAATGTTTGCATGGGCGTGGGATGTAAATGTAAAAGGAATGGGCTTAAGAGCCTTTCTATCATAACAGCTGCAGTTTGGTGCAAAGTATGAGGTGCAACACAGCCATAATCCAAATGATAAGTTTCAAATTTTCACACACACACCCACACACACACACACACACACACACACACACACACACATATACACTTCTTTATGTATTTATAGTGGACAAGTCTAAGATTTTTGTTTGCTTGTTTGTTTTTTTCTGTGATACCAGGGTACTAAAAGTACAGACCCAGACATGTGAGTGGATCTAGAAATAGTGCAATGACTGGCCAAAGGCAGTACATAGATAAACATAAATAAACAAACAAACAAATAAACAGAAAATCCACAAGAGCTACATCCCAAATCATATCTTTATTAAACAGTATGTCAAAATAGTGCAATCTGGTGTGCTAGATAGAGAAACACCACATGGGAAGTATGGTAGATGCTGTAGCTAGCTCCAACTGGCTTCCTATGGGAACAGTGATCTTCAGCAGTATTGTCTGATAACATTCTGATTGAGCACAATAGAAAATCCTATAAATTTTGTTCTGCTGGCCAAAAATTCTCTTCTGTTCTCCAAATCGAAGCATTTGAATTGTCCAAATGGAAAATAAAAGATAAATCAGACCTCAAAGCTCTGCCACTTTTTGCTGCTGTTGTTCATGTTTAGTGTTAGGAATCTAAAGTATGATTTTTTTTTTATTATTATTAATGTTTAATGTCTATAATTACTCAACAATGAGGGCTTCAAATACAACTTCAACTTTAACAACTTTCAGCAATTGAATATATTTTAAAATAATAAAGCACAATTCCGGGCCCTCTTTATTCAACTGAGAACTCCTTCTCCAGACAAACACACAAAAAAACACACAGACGAAATCAAAAATATCCATGTCTAAAATAAAATAAAATGTCTAAAATAAAACTTTCATATTATTGTATAAAGAGTTAGAGTTTGGATTATATACAAAAGTACTTATTTAGTACTGTATGTGTGGTGACCCGAGAAAACTCTTCTAATGGTAAACTTTTGACATTTTCTACTAAACAATGTTGCAGATTTACCTGAACAGAAATTCTCATTTGCAGCTAGCACAAGCAAATGTTTGAGCAGTTTGAAGTCTGTTTACCCCAAAAGTAAGACAGGAGAAAACTGAATTTAAGGACATAATTCTGACTACAGAACCTGAGCAACGCTGACATTTTGACAACCGTATCTGACTACAAACTGAACTGTTTTGGCTTACGTCCATTTCATTATGACGTGCAGCTATGCAATTTGATCAAAGTGTGACATTCACTGCGTGTGAAAATTACACTTACTTAGCAAGGTTTTAGACATCTTTAGGCTGACTGTATTCACCACTGCACGTGTTAAACATGCTCCTTACTGTGTCTAATGTGACCTTTGCACAAAGATAGGTAACTTTCCACACACAAAAAACCTTTGTGTCATTTTAAGATCATTGTGAAATAAATGGGGAAAAAAGGTTTACAGAACTTTTTTAAACCTTTCAGAAAAAGAAAGGTTTAAGAAATCTGTAGCAAAATTAGTAATGCAATCCAATCTGGATCTTAACTGTTATTTACTCTTTACTGTAAAAATATGACAATCTACATATTGCCTTATTGAAAACCGCTAAAATATTGTTATATTAAATAGGTTTTACTTGTAAATCAGTGAACTATTTACTGTACCACTAATCATTTGTACAAAAAGAAAGATTTGTAAAATACATATAATACCATAATAAAGTATTGCTCTCACAACACCCCCAGTTCTTCATACCATGGATTCCACATGTTGACCTTCATGTTGAATAACCACATTTTTAATAGTATTTTTTTTTAAAAAGGTAAAAAAGAAAGCAAAAACAAGGATTGGTGAATAATCACAGTCTTTCAGGTACAATTTCACCTGTAGATCTACCATTATAAAACATCCCAAAGGTGTTCTATTTGAGTGAAATATGGTGAATAGGACACTAAGTTCATTGTAAAGTTCATGAAAATAGTTTGTTTTGTGACATGGTGATTATCCTGCTAGATGTAGGGACTAGAATATGCTCATGTACAGCAACAATTTTTAAAAGACTGTACCGTCCAAATGATGGCTGATTAGTATTAAGAGGCTCAAAGTGTGCTAAGAAAACATTCCCCACACCACTATACCACCTCCACCAGCCTGGATTATTTACACAAGACAGGACCGAGGCTGTTAAATCAAGTTTCAGAAGACAAAAGACTCTTTGTCAGAAAGTTGCTGCTCAATTGAAGTCTTTTCTTTATTGAACCATTCTGACTAAACTTTAGAGCCCGTTGTGTAGAAATCTCAGTGGATCACCAGGAAATCATACTCAAACCAGCCCATCTGTTGCAAATTGTTTGTTTTTAATTGCTGTCTATTCAAATACTTTTACACATTTTGCAAATGCCAGTATTTCAGGGTGAAGTGGCTAAAGTTATAGAAAAAGATGTATAAGGTACAGCAATCAAGCATTTTATTTTTGACAGCCACAATCCCAACTGCCAGTGGTTTAGCAGAAAATGCATGGAAATCGGATGCTTAATGTGCAACAATAACACATATTTTACTATAATCCTATAAAAGCAAAAAAGGATTGGCTGATCATTTTACAGCAAAAAATATGACCCCCCCCAAATTAACTGCAATGCTCATTTTTAATTGTCTATTACTTTAAATAAACACAGTCTTTCACCACAAAATATAACACAACTATTTAATTGTATCACAATAACCACTACTACCATATTTTTTTAACAGAAAAGTTCTATATATATATATATATATATATATATATATATATATTAGCATAAAAAGTGTATCGTGCATGGTTGGTGTGATAAAGAACGTTATAAGCAGAGAAACCTAAATTTGGCCAATAAAATGTCACAGCCACAGCAACGTCTGACAGGTTTACCCAGAGTACCGCACACTGAAATGCATAATTATATGCCACTTCTAACAATCTTATCAAGTCTGCAATTAAACCCCTGAATATGTACAGCGCTTCAGAGCGACTCTCTTGCTGTCACAACAGGAGCATGAAAATCAAAAAGAAGTGGCCCCATTCGTGTTGACCCAGAGCAAAGGAAAAAGGACAATATTATTCAAATTATGTCAAGAGTGAAACTGGAGGATTAAGGTTTTTCGAGTGCATGACAGGGAGAGCATGAACTGCTTCTGCCTGAAAAGAAAAGGTGTCCAACTGGAAAAGATGGCAATCATTATGCTGACTTACAAAACAGATGGAAAGAAATAAATGCAAGACCTTTTCTATGATTTCTCCATCTTTTCAGAGCCTTTCATTCCCCCTCTCTCTTTCTTTTTCACTTTATTCTCTCTCTTAATTGTGAATTGGTCTGGACTCTCTTCCTTATGTCTCATTCACGAGCCCTGAAGAAAAAACACAATACTGTGCTTGACAATGCTAATTTCAGCTATCTGCAATGTTTGCTCCTCAGTGTCACGTTTCACGATGCCAAAACACATAATTCAGGCCACTTAGTTCCAGGCCAGGCTGTTAGTGATGTCAGCACAAGCGTTTAGTAGCTGTAAGGCATCACTCGGCTCGGCTCCCGCTGAGATCGCCCGGCGGGGAAAACGGCACAGACCTGACACCACAATGCCTCCTGTATTGTATGGGACACACAATGAGAGAAAGAGAGAGAGAGAAAATGATGGAAGGAGAGACTGAGGGAGATTTTAAACAGCGATGGAAAGAGAGTGAAAGATTAAAAGGGAAGGATTGGGATTTACAGGAGGGTCGATACTGAGAAGGAGAAAAAAGAGAAAAGAAAGGCAGCTAATAGCAATGCAAGTCATTGGGGTGATAATCCAAGTCCCCGTATCTTACATCTCTCTGCATCAGCATGTGCTAAGAAAATCCCACAGAGGAGTAGAGTTCTTTGAAACATGCTGTCGGCCTCTGTCACTAGGGGGCCTTTAAAAAAAAAAGTGTTTTCATGTCGCAGCCCAAGAGCTCTGGATGTATCGGAGCTGCCTTACTGTCAACATTACCAACTCTCAGCAAATACAAACACACTTTACGCATATTTACCCAGACAGGAATGCTTATTCACTACCACCTCTTCCAAACACAATTTGAAAATTGCACCACTATAAAGACTGTTGTTTTTCAGGGCAAAATATAATTATTAAATATGTAACTTAAAGTTAGGAAAATGCACAATGATCAAAGCTACTGGTTAAAAAACTGGACACTGTGCTTTCATACTGGAAAATATACTGCTACTGTAATCATAAAGTCCATCCTTTGCTCATCCCAGGATTGTGATTCCCATTTGAGTCCCTGAGTCCATCTTAGAACATCCAACACTCTTCTAATTACATACTGCAATGATTTATAATATAATGCTTACCCAGAAGTGGATGCATTCTATTTTTAATCTGTTTGCTCTCTAGGTTTCTTTCTCATGTCTTTTTAGATGAGTTTTACTTGCCCTTCTTTCCCCCTGCTTTTATTAGGGATCTAAATCTAGTTTCTGTAGACCTGCTTTGTGACAATAACAACTGTTAAAAGCGTGATACAAATTCAATTGGATTGAAAATTGAATTCAACTTGCATTTCTGGCTGCTCCGGTGTCCAGGGCTGGCAGGTCTTTTTTGACACAAGCACTCTAGCGGTCAATAACAGCAACTTAATTCAATAACGCAAAATCGGCTCCTTCGAATCTCTATACATGTCTTTTAAAGTCACACAATACAGTTGCAAGGCAGCAGCATCCTTTAAGGATCTTTTACTAAGGGTTTATAATGATTTCATATTATTGTGAAGGAATCATACAGTAATCATATTTATACTGTATTTGTGTCTCAGAAAGTTCAGAAAGTTCAGTCCAGATTTACCTGAACTGTAATGCTGGATGTTTCTTTTCTGCATATACATCAGAAAGTATTTTAAAATCTAATGACCAAATGTAAACAAAATGTTCACAAATGACTGAAAGTCACCCCACCTACATCTACTTTACAACCTGATCTACCAATAGAAATACATTACTTCTAATTTCTAATGACCTTTACACTGGGAAAAATTTACTCACTTTATTCTTGGCATTATTCACATCAGACTCTGTCTCTTTAGCTTCGGTAAAAGTAACCTAGTATTTAAACATAAGCCTCATCCTCGTCTCTGATTGCTGGTTATTCCTTATCCTCGGCTGATTTCTCGTTATTAAAGAAATAATTGCTTATTCATTTAGTCAGGTCTGTTCTGCTGTCTAAATGTCTTTTTATTGGCCTTTTTACAGGGGATAAATGTCTGTAACATTTTATCCCCTGTGGGTTTATATATTAGTGCTTTTCTCTTTTGTAGACATTATGACAGTCTCTGCATCTGATTACAGAAGAAACCACACTAGTTACACCAGAGAAAAAGCTTTATACTTGTTAGAGTGTTAGACTTAGCCAGCTTAACCCTAGTTCCCTGAGGGAATCCGACCAATAAAGGGGTGGACCAGCCCGCAGCAATGCGTATGTCCTGTAGGGGAACCCCTGTGGACCAGGCGTCAGAGGCCTTAATACTCCAGGTTGTTCTCCACAAACTCTTCCTGTGGAGATATGTATCCAGTGCTCGCACTGAACACGCGTCAATTTAGCTTTTCCTGGTCTGGGGCTAGAAAAGGAGGAAGGCAGAATGCCTGCAAAACGACAGGTCTGACACATTCCCAGGTTTAGGGTAGAGAAAGGCACTGGCCATGCCAGGGGGAAAATCCAGGAGAGACGGGGCCACAGACAGAGCCTGTAGGTCCACGACCCTCTTAAGGGAGGATATTGACAAAAGAAAGGCAGTCCTTACCAAACGGTACCTTAGCATCAGCTCGGCAAAAGGCTTGAGGGGGGGTTCAGATAGAGCCGCCGAAACAACCAAACAAGCCAAATCCCACACAGGCACTCTGGGTCATACCCCGGGACTCGTAGAAAACGTGTCACAAGAGGGTGTTTCCCCATCGACTGAGGTACAATAAGCCACAATAGCGGACACGTAAACCTTCAGGAAGGACAGGGCCAACCTTGTGGCAAACTGTTCCTGCAAGAACTCCAGAACTGAACAAACCGGGCAGTTGACTGGGCCTAACTGGTGGTGCTCACACCACGTGGTAAACAGCTGCAATCTAGCAGCCCACGACCTCCTCATAGAGGGAGATCTGGAATGGAGGATGGTCTCAACTACCTCAGTAGAGAAACCAGCTGCTAGAAACTGCCCCCTCAGGCACCAGAGCCATTGCTTTCATAACTCTGTGCAGGGGTGAAATAGGGTTCCCCCTGCCTGCAAGAAAACATCCTCGAGGAGGACAGCAGGTCCGTAAACCATGGTTTGCCTTGCCAACGAGGTGCCACCAGAAGGAGACGTACTCCTTTCTGGTGAATTATCTCCAGAACTCCCGGGGGCAGCACGATAGGGAAGAAGGCGTACAGAAGTAGCAGCATGGCATCCAGCGGGGACAGTGCTAAGTCTCCTGAGTCGCAAAATGATCCACCTGGGCTTTGTAATATCAGAGATCAGAGACCCCCTGGTAGTTGATGTACGAGACCACCGACGTGTTTCATCATACGGACCAGCACGTAGCGATCTCTTAGGTCTTGTCAGAAGTGTTTAGTGCTAAAAGCATGGCTAGCATGGTCCATCGTTAGCGTTACAAGACAACAAGGAGCTCCCAAGACGGGGCCCTGGGACAGGAACGTGTGTTCCCTTCATATATCTAAGGTTCAAAGAGCTAGCCTCGAGACATTAAAAGTACAGAGTGGGTGGCCTCTCAGGAGAACCCCATGTCTCTGAGCCACCACTGGAGGGGTCTCGTATGAAGGAGGCCAAGTAGAATCACTTTGGACGCTGCCAC
This sequence comes from Silurus asotus, assembly GCA_024362625.1. Lineage (NCBI taxonomy): Eukaryota > Metazoa > Chordata > Actinopteri > Siluriformes > Siluridae > Silurus > Silurus asotus. The sequence continues at coordinate 4,053,020 of MU551541.1, read as the reverse complement.
CATGAGACCCAGCAGCCTCTGGAACTGTTTCCCAGTGAGTGGTTGGCCTTCTCTTACTCTCCCGACTGCTGTGAGGATGGCTTCAATCTGGGCGACAGACAATTGTACCTGCAACACGGTTGAGTCCCACACTACGCCAAAAAAGGTGGTTCTCTGCAATGGAGAAAGCACACTCTTCTCTGCATTCAGTTTTAACCCCAGCTCCTTCATGCAGACGAGAACGACATCTCGATGCCAGACCACCTGAAGCTCTGATCGTCAATATATTTTAGAATGCGGATGCCCTGAAGCCGTAGCGGGGCTAAAGTCGCATTGATGCACTTTGTAAAGGTGCGGGGTGAGAGTGCTTGCCGATATTGGTAAGCTTTGCCCCCGAAAGTAAACCTCAGGAACCTCCTGTGAGCTGGAAGGATGGCCATGTGGAAATAGGCATCTCTTAGATTTATCATGACAAACCATTCCTTGGACTTGACCTGAGACACAACCTCCTTGAGGGTAGGCATCCTGAACCTAAACCTTATGAGTGAGAGGTTTAAGGAGCGTAGATCTACCACAATCCGTTATCCTTCTTCGGAACAACAAAATACGGAGCTCCAAAGTAAGTGCTTTTCTCCGAGCAACAGGAGCTTGCACCAGCAGGAGAGGCTGTAGAGGACTCATCCATTTCCAAGCGGGACCTGAGCTGCGAGGGAGAGCGCTCTACCGGAGCGCATAGCCGCACGGCAAAAAATGCTGACAGTTGACTCGAGAGAGAGCCGACTAAGCATGCGCCTAGGCTAAGCAAACAACACATCGGCTGTGTGTACCGAGTTCCTGAAAAGAAACTGCCTAATCCAACACTGTTCTAATAGGCAGGCAGCTAAAGCAAAGTCAAAGTGTAGCCAATCGTTGTGTCATTCTGGTAAATAATGAAGACATCCAAACTATGAAAGAACATGTATAGAATTATGTAGAAAACCAAAACATGTTAAATAACATGTTTTTCTTGTTCATAGTTTGAAAAAAAAATTTAAAACAAGAATGAAAAAACACTGAAACTGATTGTTTCTCTTTATCAGTGTTTTTAAATTGTATTTATTACATACATGGACAAACATTATAACCTGCAGTAAACACAAAGTGTAATCAAAATCCCACAATACCAAATATGCCCTAAATTGCACAATATTTCCAATTTACCAATTTTAACCTGGAAGTAAAAGTACATATCTTTGGCAAGTTTTTTTTTTAGAAAGAATTATCCACTCTGAAACCATTTGCACAAACAATAAATAATTTGACACAAACTAAAGGAAAATATTCAGAGATCGCAGTGCAAAATGATACAGGACAGGATAGGGCAAGATGGGGCAGGAGTTCAGGGTTGTTCTACAAAAAGTGTCTGAATATTTTGTGCACAGCATAACATTGTAAGAGGACGTGTGTCAGACTCCCATTTACAGCCACTCTCTTCTTTCTATTAAAAAGCATGTACTGATACATATGGAGTTCTCAGGGCAGTTAGAATGTTCGATGAAGTATTTATGGGCTGATGATTGATCAGTTAATTTTATATCCGGGTTGTTGAAAAACCAAATTAACAAAAGTCTACATAAAAAAAAAAAAAAGGCAGAAAAATAGAAATGAGAAATATATGAATTATTTTACATTTCATTATTTTACATTACTTAAATAACTATTATTTTAATTAAATTGTGTAGATATATATACACAATACAAATCTATGTAAAAAAGCCCATACCTAATCAAAGAAAATTACTTGTTTTTCTGTAGTTTGTTTCTGGAGTATTAGAAGAAAATAAAAAAATAACGGTCCTTTGTCAATTTTCAAATTTTCTTTCTAGATGAAAATTGAATGACCAGAAGATACGCAAACGTAAAAATAGAATCTAAAAATAGAATTTTAATAACATTAAAATAATATTTGCAAAAAACATTAACCAAATGATTAAAACAAAAATTTAATTTATAATAAAAAAGGAAAAAAATAAATAAATAAAAAACTTAATTTATGTACATAAGCAGGATGTACATTTTTTAAAGTAGTATAACTTATTGAAATATCAAAAGATATTATTATCAGAAGTCAGTAGTGGCTAAAACACATTTTTCATTATTTTTGGCAGTTTTATTTTTTACTTTTAATCGGCTATAGGATTAATCACTTGGTATATCAAATGAAATACCTGGACCAAATAACTTAAGGATGATTAATGAAGATTTTGCAGTCAGTCTAGCATCAGGTCAGTCTAACTCAAAGAAATCATTACTCAGTGTTCCTGATTTACAGTCCACTATAGGTAAATGATTCTGTATGTCTATGGACAACACCACTAAATGAGTGTGACATGAAATAGTGCTCTGTATGAGAATGAAGCAAAGAATTCAACCATGGCTGAAATACACAGCCGGGTACATGCTTGAAATGCGCTTTTGAAAATGTAATCACAACCACATGCTTTACAGTTTGACCCCACCAATTATGTTTCATCAATCACAGGAAAACACCTCAGAGCAGGTTATGCACTTGGGCTAAATTTTTCAATTAAACAGCATTTAATCGACCTGCTCCTTTTCAGTCAACTGAAAAAATCTCTAGGATGTTCTTCAATGACCCAAATCTAATGCTTTTCATAAATTATTCAAACTATAAATTATGAATATGGCAAATACACACATGCACACATCATCATCCACCTCTTGAATCAAATTTCTAAATATGTTTTACTACATTTGAATCCCTTGTCACACATAGTAAGCCAAGAAAATCCCACCAGCACAACACCTTGGTGTATTGATAAAATCTGCCATCAGATTGTTCAATACTTTTATGCTTCAGTCTACGAGCTAATGAATTTTCAGCTTTACCCCGTAATAGGCAGTTATCATTTAAGCATTTACACTATCCAGTGTAGAATGTAGCAGCTTGTTTTGAGTGGTTTAAGATATATGTTTGTGTTACTATGTGTAACTCAATACGGCATGTTTTTTAATAGTCACACATTTTCGAGCCCGTTTCAATTTCGAAATCCATCCTTCTTTGGACAGTACCAAAACCGGCTGTGAAAGGAGAGGGATGAGAGTAATTGTCTTTCCTATTAAATTGTCTTTCCTATTAATAGACTGATCTCTATTGTCATAGCATTTGTTGTACTTCCTATTTCCACCACTAGGTGAAATATGAACTGTTTTGAGTGAAATGGGCCAGTAAACACACAGGATGGATGGATTTGGTGAGGGAAGACAGCAGGTAGTTCATTTGAAAGAGGCAGATGTAAAGGACAGAGTAAAATGGAGACGAATGATCCACTAATTAAAGCAGCTGAAAGAAGAAGAAAACGTAGAAGAAGAAGAAGAAGAAGAAGAAGAAGAAGAAGAAGAAGTACTTCAAAGGAATTTGAGTTACATAGAGTTAAGAATAAGGACTTTGGGGATTGGTCAGAAGATAACTAATCTGCTCTTCTAATACATAAGCATTTCTAGAGATACTATGCGTTTAAAAGGACATGAATTTTGCCTATTATTTATATTAAGCCCAACATTAAAAATGTTACAAATAGTGTTATTCAACTGCAGACGTTTTCTGTAATGTTTGCACTTAAAAGTAAATCTGTCCCTTTAAGTGTTCTTTAGAGAAAATCTTTATGACAGAGGACTTTATGCCGTGTAGCATCTCACATATGTGATGAGTGGTAATTTCAGAGCGTCAGACAAAAAAAGTGAGGCTGGTGAAAGGCTGGTGTATGTTGTGTCATAATTCAAAAATGTATCTAAATTTTTTTTTGCTGTGGCTCAAACATGGAATTGGATGTTACTGGGAATTTATCAAGTTTCAGGTGATAACAGTAACTCCTATACCAGCACATCCTATCACAACTCATACCTCTCTTATACCGCATAACAGCTTATCACTAGTTCAGATTGCACATATGTTTGACAGGTGATGAACCGATTACTGAAACACGAGCATGTGATGTATTTATATAGTCAGCTCAAGGTCGCCACTCTTCTCCCAGTTCCCCAGTCGGAACACCATGTATGATGGATAGACAGAAAGCAAGCGTGAGTCATGACCTGTGATTCCGTGTAGTGTATTTCCAGGCTGCAGTGTGGAAATGTTTTTTATGGAACACTGCAAAGCATGTAGCTGGAATGTTCAGGGTTTTAGAGGTAGACCAAATAAACAGTAACTCATGCACTAACCATATAAAAAAGGCAATACCAACTGCTGTTTTATTACACTTTTCTATAAGCTATAAAAATCAGTATAATAATCGATGTGTTTTGTTGCTGTTTACATTCTCCTAAAGCACAAGTGGAAAGCAAGAACTAAAACACCAGCTTGTTGTTTATGGAAGTTTAATGGCCAATGAATTAGAGGAGAAACGCAGTAAAAATGCATGTGTATGAAACGGATAAAGGCAAAGTGAGAAGAGAGATGGAGGCCAGCAATGCAGGGAGCCGTCGGCTTAAACAACAATTAAGCACTGCACGCTAGTTAGCACATGCTGTTTTTTTTTTATTTCCTAATGGACTAAATCCCTTATGCTAATCTGCAAACACTGCCTCAGGGGTTTGGATAATCTCAGCACGTTTCAAACGTAATGGCTGCAGATTTTACACACACACCTGCAAAGCCTAACACAGGTAATCTCTAACATGGACACAGACGTGCTTCCTGTCATTTTTGCTCAGCAATTTGTGGCACAGTTCCAATATTTGTCCTGGCCCAAGCTAGCTGTCATGAGTTAAACTGAGGAAGTATTGACGTGGGTGGCGATCAGGCATACAGGATTGTCCCTGTGTTCTTGCACCTGCAGGTTGGGAGTCGAAGACCAAAGAGACTTCTCCTGAGTGCTCGAGAGAGACAGAGAGTGCAGATTGGCTCCCTGGAGACGGGCCACCATGACAGGTTGGCTTTTTTCTGCAGCTTGCCTCTGCAGCTATGTTAAAGGGAGGAGCTGCCAGGTCGCAGCCACACAACCAGACAAATACTGATGGGAGCGAACGAGAAAGAGCTCCCTGGTGCATGCAAAGTAAATATTTACTTACACATTCAGAGGCAATGCATGCATCAATATTCGTGCTGGTGCGCTTGAACAAGAGCTGTGGCTTTATTGAGACGTTTAGGGCGTACAAGAATCTGTCATTCTTAACTACGAAGTTGAGGGGGTTGTTAGACGAAAATCAAGCTGACGATTTAAACAAGCCTGATCATTAGAGCATTATCGACATGCTTATTTTAACTGCAGGCTCATTCCGTATGCAATTCCAGTAGTGGGTATCGATTAATCCGAGTGCAAATTTTGCAAGTCCCGAAGCGCTATCTTAAATCGATCAGGCACTAAATAGCCAATTTTGGAAGTGTGTTTCATATCAAACAATCCGCAATAATACAACAATACCAATAAACGAACCATTACAACCATGAACCGTGCTCTATCTGGTCGTATCGCCAGCACTCAGACCAACACGAGGGTTATAAGACTGAACAAGCAGTGACAACTTCAAGGAAGGTATTTCTGAGGCCTCCTTCCTCATGCAGTGACAAGCCAAATCAGTCTTGAGAGATCGGCGAGCAGGCTCACCCCTGAGCCACTGACAAGCTCTAAGCTCTAATAAGCTGCCCATTAATATTAATGAGAGCCCTAGCTGAGAGTCAAGATCTCTGGTACCCAGTCAACGTGTCTGAATAGAGCCGAACAGCATGGAAACATTAAAACAGCAGGATGATGTGTAAGGAAAAGCACCAGAAGTGAAACATGACTCAGTGACTGAGTAGGTCATTCATTTATCTTTCTCAGAAAATAGTCAGAACCACTGGGAATCTGGAGACTATGCTGGGAATATTAGACCTGAGGCAGGAATATATACCCTTGATCCATTTGACATGACATGACTTGACAGAATACTAGTCTCCTACAAGCATGTTTTCAGACAGTGAGAGAAAACCAGAGAGACCCAGGTAAAACACACGGGAATACAGAGAGAGCACTAGGAATTGCAGCTGCTCTCTATTTCACCACCAGCTTTCGTTTAAAGGTAGCAATTAAATTTTCCATGAATTTAGAACTTAACCTCCTAATACAAACTGCTTAGTGTCGTCTCCAAGGCCACACCCTGCAAAAACGTGTTTAGAGTTAGAACGCTTGAATTCCAGTGAAAGAGAAAAAGTCTTCTGGTCACGATGATTGACAGGCAAGTCGAGATGCCTGCAGTGTTTATTGTGTTGAGCTGGGTGGTTGAGGCTCACATCATTTGGTTTTTTTTTCACCTCCCTACACCGCCTGGGTCAGGACACAGAGCAGAGATTTTTCTGATTGGCTAGATGTTGGTGATCTAAATCAACTGTTTGTTGCCACAGAGTTGTGGAATATACAAGTGAAGGAAAATTTCTACCTATGAAAACGCTTCTACTGACTCCACCTTTGGTACGTGGACTGAAACCAAAACTGCATTTGAAAAAAATCTCTTCGAGCTCGAGTCACATAATCACGTCCTGTACAGAGCGCATCAAAGCTACAGTAGGCTGGGCATTTGGTGTTCATGTAGGTATGCACTAAAGTGTGTGCACACACATAAACACTAAAAACACATATTAGCGAGGGATTTTGTGTGACCTTCGAGCCTTAATTACCTGATACAAGTATAATACATTCCAATACACAAGATCCAGCACACGCAAGCGTATCCCTGTGATAAAACAGGATAATATTTTATTCTGTTACAGTGTCTTTTTTAATTTTTATTTCTCATTTAAATTGGGTTAAAGTGTTGTTTTTTTTTTTTGCCAATAAAAAGTATTTAAACAGCACGGCACAGAGATCAACAATGTGACTCTATAAGAACCAGCAGAGAAAACGGGTTAATCCTGGATAACATCTTCCTTGTGGAAGAAAAAAAGCAAAGCATGTGATCGCATACTGTATAACATCACCTGCTTATTTGCATCATGCATCATTTGGACCACCTACATGTTTAGCTATTTCTCCCTAGATTCCTGTTACCATCCCAAGGAATCTTTTCCATTATCCTCCTGCTCTTCTCTCTCTCTCTCACACACACAGTCTTTCTCTCTCTGTCTCAGGTAGGTGAAATATCTCACACAGCCCACTCCAGTCAAGAAGAACGAATGACCGCTGGCAAAATGTCATCGCATACTCGCATTAATCCTGCTAGGCTTTTGGCACTGAAGTTGCAACTTAAAAACAATTCCACTTCATTAAATGAAGCAGATGAAAGGGTGTTTAATCAGGTGATCTTGACTCTCATTACTCCTGGCACCACCAGCAATAACAAGTGGACGTGCCTGCACCAAGACATAGTGGATAAATGCACCAAGTGCCAGAGGCTTCATTCAGGCTTCAGTTGGGCTTCAGTGGCTTCGAATATCTTATATTACAGCACAACAGCGATCCTATATCTGCACAGTTCTAACAATAGTGATACACAAAAAGGATGTAGTCTAATAGCAAATCATTATAATCCTTTTTATTATGCAGAGGAACATATTGACCTGAACATCCTGTCGATGCTGATGATTTTGAGTGTGTGTGTGTGTGTGTGTGTGTGTGTGTGTGTGTGTGATGAATCACTGCATGGAGAAGACGCACCAAATCTTCAATCAGGTCTCAGGCTTCATCATGAGCTCAGCATTATGCTTCTTTTGTTTTTTTGTTTGTTTGTTGTTTTCTAGGCGAACTGACACAATTTAAAGACTAAGTCAGCAGCCAGGACGTGCCTTTGCTTAAAGAACGACTGTAGTCTCGCGCACAGAACTATCGCCCACGCGCGCGCACACAAAGACGCACACGCAATAAAACAACCGACTTCCTTAGAAAGATCATTACATGATTAGGCGCACGTGTGAAAAGTAAACGGCTTGAGGTGCTTGCGCTTCCGGTGTGTCCCGGTTTGGTGTAATAAAGTGGTTTCGGGTGTTTTAACACACCGGCGGATTCAACAAGCAGCCGGTCCCGTTATGGGGTGTATCACTATCTTTTCGTGAAGCGCGCGGACTACACACACACACACACACACACACACACACACACACACACAAACACACACACACCGACAACCGGGTATGAATGAAATTGTTGTATGAAATTGTATAAATGTGTTGTTAAGATAATAATATAAGAATAATAATAAGAATAATAGTAATAGTGATGATAAGAAGATGAATAGCTTACACATTGACCAGAGAGTTGTGTTCGAAAGTGGATGGATGGATGGATGTATGGATGTATAGATAGATAGATAGATAGATAGATAGATAGATAGATAGATAGATAGATAGATAGATAGATGAGGTCTGCAAATGAAACTAACTACCTGCAGAACTACAGTGTGTGTGTGTGTGTGTGTGTGTGTGTGTGTGTGTGTGTGTGTGTGTGTGTCGGATCGGATGTTTAATGGTGTTTTAAATAAAATAAAAACTCACCCATGTACATGTCCTTGCTTTGTCTCAATGTCCACTTTCTCGCCAGGTTGCATGTCCAAGCCGGTCCGGGTCTTTCTTTCTTTCTTTCTTTCTTTCTTTCTTTCTTTCTTTCTTTCTTTCTTTCTATTCTTTTCTTTTCTTCTCTTTTCTTAACGGATTCCTTCACAGGTGGTGGCGGGACGCTAACAGAACACACACACACGTACTCTCTCCGCGCACCGGACTCCTACAACCGGAGAGCGAAGTGAAGCAGGAGCGAAGCGCGCGCGCCCCCGGACAGCGACGTCAATGAGGGGTGAGAGCGCACACAGGAAAGCGCGCGCGCGCACGTGCATTCGCTCCTTTCTGTCTTTCTTGCTTGCTTTTTTTTTCCTCTCCCGGAACGCAGCGCGTGCGCTATAACCCGTTCCAGTGGTTTGGTGGCGCGCGGCCAGATGCGGTGCGCACGAGGCTGTTTAGAAAGGAGGAAGTGTTGTTGGTGCTGCTGGTTATGAGGCGACTCTCTCTATAGCAGCAAGAGCAAAAATAAATAAATAAAAGAAGATATACGAGGCTGTTCCCTGCTGTTAATCATTACAACCTATTAGACTATCATGGCATTTATTTTTTCTCATCAGCACGTTTCGAGGTGTGGCACGTGCTGTTTGAAAGGAATGACCTCACTTTGTTTTTATTCAATCAACTTCCCAATAATAATAATAATAATAACAATAATAATAAACTCATTAAATCCAGTGCACATTACTGCAGTAGAATCAATTCACCAAAAACCACAGCATGTGGCGAGGTCGAATAACTTCAGCTTTAATGTTGGGATTTAAACATTAACCAGAGAAAAGCTAAGCTCCATATGAGCTCTTTTACAAACAACGAGCAAATATCCATAATTTCTAAACCATTCTCTTTATTTTCTGTCATGATTTTTTGATAGGGAAGTCAAATCCGAAAAGCTCACCTTTATCACATCTTTCACATGTATTCTCACATGGACCTTTTTTTTTTTATTCACCATCTTTTTTTTTCATTCGTTCAAGATCAGGGTGGATCCTGAGGCTATCCTAGGAATGCCAGGTGGGAACTGTGGATTTTTGTATGTACCTGGATAGTAGGCTAATACTTGTTTGGGCACACACACACACACACACACACACACACACACACACATATGCTCATTTACATCTAAGAGTGAGCTAGTGAATTCCCTTAATTTTATATTATTTTGTGACCGTGTACAACCTTTGAGCTGAAACACAGGCTGTCTTCCAGTTTTTGAGGAATAACTTGATAGTATAGACTGACTAACAGTTTCCAGCTAAGTTCAATGATAACAAGAACTACCCTGATTTTAGATGCTCCACGATGTTGGATTTAACCATAAACAAATACGTTTATGTGATGTGTCAATCTTGAGTAAAATTTTTAATAGATCTCTTACAACCATTTTCTGAAATATGTAAATAAAATATTTTGGGACCTCGTGATACTGGGAAACAATCAACTCTGGGGTAGTAATATTACCCCTGCTTCTGCATTTGGTTGCATCACACCGCCTCATTGCTGATTATTTTTCCATAACTGCATGCCAACTGCTTATTCATTCTTCACTAATGCGCTAACAGTGATTATTGTTTAATATAATTTTTATTTGTTTTTCCCTCAGTTAAACAAAATAAACAAACAAACAAAAATTAAGCAATACCAATTTTACAATGCAAAATTGCACATGTAATTTAATGTAAAGCTCACATAAACTTTGGCGCTTAACAAATCTACATCTGAATAAGAGTGAATACATGCTAAAAGCACAAGTGAATAGAAAGACATAACTCCAGGGTATTCAAAAAAAAATATTTATAAATTATGTATTTCAGAGAAAATCATTTAAAAGTCCTGGGCTTTATATCATACTTTTACTAGGCTATTAGTGTGTCATATGTGGAACTGCTTGATTTACATCTGTCAGCAGTTTACAGAGCAGATTCAGTTCATAATTTTTGAAATCTAATGTCCAACAATGAGAGGTTAATAACAAAATTACAAGATATACATTTTCATTCTGATTGTGAATTGGGTATTTTGGTATGTTGCGAGTTTTGTTAGAAGTCAGGTTACTGCAAGAAACTCTGCTTTGTTTTAATGGTTTGAATCAGTTTAAGATGCCTAGTTAACATATTTTTGTACACTACATAGATAAAGCTTTTTAAACATCTGACCATAATATTGGTGTGTGAAATCCCTATTTTCCTGTTATAATTACCACTCTTATCGGAAGATATTCCACCAGATTTAGTGTTGAGTGTGGATGAGAAGATTTGTGCTCATTCAGCCACAAGGGCGTTAGTCAAGTCAGCTACTGATATAGCAAGTCTGGGGTGCTGCAAGCATTTCAATTAATCCCTAAGGTTTTTAGTAGGGTTGAGGTCAGAGCTCTATAACAGGCCACTCAAGATCTTCCACTCCAAACCCTATAAAGCATTTCCCTTTTAGGAACTTGAGCTGCATCCCAACGCTCTGAATCGTGTGTAATCTGTCCAAGCAAAGGCACGGCATCATCAGCGGGTTTACTTAACTGTAGCTATAAAAAGACATGGAGTGAAGCTGGTGCCAGCTTCTATCTGTTCATGAAGCATTCTGTGTTTTCTATGTTAAATTGTTTCAGTTTTTTGTTAAGAAAAAAAAAAGCTTACTAGTTCCTGGGGCTCATTAATAGACATTGCAGAGGGTTTCGAGAATGGCTTGTCCCTGTCTCCTGCTTCACCTGCCAGGTCCAGCTCCTGTTCACATGCTTAGAAGCATGCCTGTTGGCGGTTTCTTCTCCCCTTCTCATCCTCTAAAGAGGTGGTGGTTGGGGGAGAGTTTTGCAAATTTAGAGATTGAGTAACTTATGGAGGTTGTGGCTCGAGCCATTACCAAGCTAGACCTGTCTTGGCCAGCCAATGAGCGTCCCAGCAAGCTTGAGGAATGCTTTCTGCAGCGTGCTTCACGTGTTCAGGTCCTGGGCTGAGCCCCGGTTAATGCCCCAGGTGAAGCAAACACTGCAGACACTGCTCAGTGCTTCAGAGCATGGCCAGCTCCAGCAAGCATACTCCTCGATTTCCACCCAAAATCGTAGCAGATTTGGAGAACTTGTAGCCTCCTTCGAGGCTCCTTGAGCTGCACCAGGGTGTAGCCCCAGCTCTAGGCATACCAGAGGTCAGTATCGATAAACTGATACCCTTAAGGGACTACCTAGCATCTTGGAAAGCTCTGAGAGGCATGTCTAAATGGGTCCTGTGCACTGCACAACAAAGGCTACATGATTCAGTTTGGGTCTCGTCTGCCCGATATCGACAGGTTGTGTCCCACCGTGGTGAACAACTGAGCAGGCTCTGACCAGGGGACAAGAAGTTAACAATCTCCTGAGTAAGAAGTCTATCAAAGTGGTCCCTCCCTCAGACAGAGCACAGTGCACAGTGCACAGCTTTCCCCTGTCTGCGTTGCGTCCATCCTTACGACTGTCAGGAGGGTCAGAGAAGGGAAGTCACTCACTGTCAAGCAATGATGTGATTCCACTTGGCGCAATAATGCACCCCCATCCAGAGTTGTGGAGGCTGTGGCTGTGGCCCTTGATCTGGTCTTTCTACCGAGAAGGTAGAGACTATTCTCCATTCCAGAGCTTGCTCTACGAGGAGGTTGTATGCTGCGAGATGGCTCCTCTTCACTGTGTGGTGCGATCAGCACTGATTGGATCTATTCCACTGCCCGGTTGGGTGAGTGCTGGAATACCTTCAAGAACAGTTTGCTAAAGGGTTGGCTCTGTCAATTCTCAAAGTGTACGCGTTTGCTGTTTTGGCATATCATCTCCCCGTGGCAACCTGGGCCGTTGTGTTGGAGGCTCTATTTGAGCCCCACTTTGAGCAACAGTCAAGACTGTGTTTCTTCTTGCTTTCTGCTCTCTCAGTGGCCCCCTATTTTTTAAAGTTTACTCTAGGTATGGCCAGTGCCTTCTTGCACCCTAGAACAGGTTACATCCCCAAGGTGCCTTTGGTCATCCCATGACCTGTTAGGCTCCAGGCATTCTATCCTCCTTCATTTCAGGCCCCAGACCAGGAGAAGCTGAACCGGCAGAGCCTGGTGCGAGCACTGGACACTTACGTCCACAGGACGAGTCCTTGGAGGAAGTCAGAACTGCTTATCTGCTATGGCCCTCCAAGGAGAGGCCTCCTTGCTAACAAGCAGACTTTAAACAGGTGGATTGTTGATGCTATTGCATCCTCCTATGAGTCATCTGGTCTTCCTGCTCTGTTTGGGGTCAGAGCATACTCGACCTCTAAGGCTTGGTCCGCTGAAGTGTCCTTTTAGGACGTCTGCAATGCTGGGGGCTGGTCCACTCTGCTGACCTTCTTCCGGTTCTATAACCTCGACCTCAGTGCCACTCCTGGCTCCTCAATCCTTCAACCTAGCTGTGCCATACACACTAGTCAGGGACTGGTCAGTCTGGCGGTAGTAGGCTCTCATGCCCAATCGTCGTGACATAGCTTAAGTTCCTGAAAGGGAACGTCTCTAGGTTATGTATGTAACAGCGCTTCCTTCTCCTTAAATAAGCTGGCACCGGCTTCACTCCATGTGCTTTTTATAGCTTCCTGGTCATGATGTCCCCCTGCTGGTGATGCCACACCTTCCATTGGACAGATTACACGTGTGATGCAAAGTGTGGACGACGAGGAAGCATTTCCAAAGTGTTGCAATGCAGCGCCTTGTTCCCTCAGGGAACTAGGGTTACATACGTAACCTAGAGACGATCTTCATGTTTATGTTCATCTTCATGGAGCTTGCTCTCTGCACATTAGCATTGTCATGCTGGAACACATTTGGGTCCCCTAGTTCAAGTAAAGGGAAAATGTAATGCTTCCACATTCAAAGACATTCTATACAATTGTGTGCCTCCATATTTGTGGTATTAGTTAAGGGAAACAACACATGGATGGAAAAGTCAGGTGTCCCATTAACAAGCTTCTGTTTGTTCAGGAAGTGCTCTGTGTGTCTGTTTATGCTGCAGGTAGATATCGTTAAGTCGGTAAACAGAACAAAATCAGGAAAAAGAAAAAAGCAAACTAAATGCAAGCAGTCTTTTGGGCTGTGTGTACCTCCTTGCCCACGCTTTATCATGGGGGATACACACAGTCTATGGGCTTATCTGGGAGCTCTTTGAGGAGGGCGCTCTCACTAACGTTCTTCAAGGTGCAAGCCCTTCTTCCATTGAGGCGAAGTGACATTTAAGGTCATTGGGTTCGCAGTTGTACCAGGTCCTTTTCTCCTTACTCACCCGCTAGAGCCGGTGCTTGTTCCCAGGGCTTGGAAATCCGGTTTCTTTCCCCCCTTTGGAGAGGGTGTATTGGATGAACCCATGGACATGCCCCCGCAGCCAGTCCAGTTAGAAGAGCTTTTGGAGGTAGTGACTTGTGCTGTTTCCAAGCTTAACATTGCTTGACCAGCAAAGAATCACTGTCTGCATGCTGGGGCCTGCCCTTCTTTCCACTGAAAGAGATGTTTCCCCAGGTTGATGAGACACTGGCTGGCTATCTTTCCTCTAGTGGTGCGTCCTCCCTGAAAGCCCCGGCACTGCCTACCAAGCATCTTTGGACCTCCTCGGCTTTGGTGGGCAAAGCTTATACACGGCGGGTCAGGCTGGATGGTGTTTTCACACCATAGCAGTCTTGCAAGCCTACCACCTGCTTAAAGAGATAGACAAGGGAGGTTTTCATTCACTCACCCAGCTCCTCTCAGACTGGACACTATGGTGTGTGGTCATGCAGAGGCGTTCCCAAAGTGATGTGGTTCATATACACATGTTCTAAAATAAAGTTCATGCCCAATTAAAAATTTTGTCTTGCTAAAGTGCTCTATTGCGATATTTGAATTGACATAGCACTGACTATAACACTGTGTATAGTTGAAATTATATGCACTTCACTGTAGTTTGGTGAGCTAATTTATAGGAAATACGGCTAAAAATGTTGCCAACTATCGTTCAAGGTGATGAGAAACTCTCGTTAGCCTTTATGTGAGATGAGATTCAGACATTATGGCATCGAGCCAGTCCTGAGTGCTGTGCTAAATTACACAGAATCCGTAAGAAGCTCAGTGATAGAGCTCTACTGCAGTGGTGACAGATTATACATGACAACTGACGAGACCTTTTTCTTCACCTGGAGCAGAGGTTAAGAAGGACTGAATGCTCACATAGATTCTGGCTTAGTAGATCTGATAAGTAGACCAATAATCTGTCAGTCTGAATGTTCTTACTGCTTCTTTTTTGCATGTCTCTTGCTTATGTTGATACAGAGATATTCAAGATTAAGATTTTGGGTGAAATAATAAATATATAATATCTTTAATAGAAATAAATAAAAATCTTAAATCTCAATACTATATATATATATATATATATACACAAACACATAGTAAGAGGAATATGATTGAATTTTGTTAATTTAATTATAGTTATGTGTGCTATATGTACATGAATGAATAAATGAATGGAACAAGTGCAAAATCTAAACCCACATCAGTGTATTTATATCTCATCTCACAGACTTGTACTAGCAGCATTAACATTTTATTCTTAAAGCTAAATGAATGGTACTATGGTACAATTATCACCACACACACACACACACACACACACACACACACACACACACACACACACACACACACACACACACACACTTACCTTGGAACATTGACTTTAAGTAATTACCCTGCCTGCACCTCATGCTCACAGAACACATGATAACATGTTATTCAGTCCAATAAGACAAGATAATAATAGCAAACACTACATGTAACATTAGTACGTCACTTGCAAAAAAAGTTTGAATATCTAGTTTACCCTGTCAACATTTACACATGGCTTGGTGCCTGTGCTATCCATGAAAAGTTTAAAAAGCACTCCCCCAGCAGAAAGTTTCCGCTTTTCCCCTTTTTCCCAGCATGCATGAATCTGAATAGATAAATAGCGTCCAAATGATGTTCTATTTTCTTCAATAAAATGAGCATCAAAGGGAAGCACAACCAGAAATCCTGAACCACCTGGGAAAATCTTACAAGGAGGCTCAATATGTGTTTTGCTTGAAGACACATTCCAGGACTCTGTCAAGCTCCTGAATTATTCTGGTCCCTCTCTTTTGCTCTCTCTTTCAGAGCATCTGCTAAAAGTGTTTCTAATTCCTTCAGGAAAACATATCGCTGCTCTCTAAACATAGAATCCTGGAGGACTCCGATGGAAAAAATTCACCCACACAGCCAAACCGGCTGAAAGAATGGCATTCCTTTATCTCCTCTTGTGCCAACAGACATGATTGATGCAGTCTTCAGGGATAACGCTAAAAGATATTAAAGCCAGACATCATCCTTTTTTTTTGAGCCAGGAAACAGCAAAACAGCAGACTTCTTCCTCCTTAGCGAAATACACAACTCGGACCTATTACATGCAGGCTTATCCCAAAACTGTGGTAATAATTGGATTTGTTCCCTATCTCAGGGTTTGTGTTTATAAATTGTGTTTGCTCTGCTGGACCGTGCACTGCAGCAGAAGTCAATTAGTGTCATAAGCGCATGATGTTTGCAGTCTATCATTGAACTCCTGCTGGCCAGAGAAAACATTTATAAGATTAGAGAGTAATGAGATGAACACTAGAACCCCAACTCCCAAAACTGATGGCTCTCAGACAAAAATAAACAAAAACAAACACATGATGCAATATAGCTTTAATACTTATTTCCACATAGGATACAACATTAAAGGAAATCTATTTAAAAGCAATGTGAGAAGCACCTTTATCACGTACTGTCAGTCAGTATAGGGGTCAGATCTTTTAAAGAAAGGGAGCTTGTAGAACGCTATATTCATCTTATCCTTTGATTAAGTTCTCATGAGTCAGCTTTTGTAGTAATTATTATTGAATTTGTGTCAGACATTGTGCTCGTTTCCTGAAACTGGGCAAATTAAAAGATAACAACTTTAAGTAAAAATGCACCAGAATTTGGACAAATTGCCACAATGAAGAGAGTCCAGGAGCTGATTACTTACACTTATTACACCAAAATGATTCTGCTGGATTTCATTTAAAGAAATAAAAATGCACTATACACCCTCTACATTTACTATACCCACTATACACCTTCCTGACTTCCAAAAAGTGCTATATTAACATTTTTAAAAAATCCTAAAACTAATTTACTTGTTTAATGTATTTTTGCTTCTTTGTTCTGCAGCATTTCTTTCCACAACACATATTACACAAATATTTAGTGGGGATTAGCTCAGGTATGTTCTTCCAGCTTAACCGCCAACTCCTGTTTTTTGTTCTGAATTTTGAAGTAAATTCCTGGGCATGTCTAAGCACATATTTATTTATTCATATTAAGTAACAGGTTTCTGGTCAGAGTTGTGGTGGGTCTGGAGCGTGTGAAAACTAGGCTTGAAGTAGGAATGCACCTTGGATGCCACAGCATCATACACACATTCACACACTCGTTTACACTTAGCAGCAAGTTTAAATAGCTAGTCTGCCTACGGAACGTTTATTTTATTTTTTTGCAAGGTTGGAGGGAAAAGGATATGGGCATGCAAAGTACATATAGAACGTCACACAGACTGTAATACGAGCTCCAGGATCCTGGAGGTGTGAGACGAGCTTGTATGTGGTACATGCTCTCATGCACGTGTGTCTGCATATTGTAAACAAGGGCTGCATCTTCTGGATTCAGTTCAAATCAACAGTATTAGCCTAGGATAAGTCATTTCAGGCCAATCCTGTGAGCAATTTTGCCTACAGAACATCACAAATTTCCCACCCAACTCCAGTCATAGACATAACATTTGACATAAAAATATTACACAAAGGTGTTTAAGTGCTGCTGCTTACTAAGTTACTAGGTTTAAGTAGAAGGTAAAAGAAACTAGGTGTTTGGATTTATTAAGATACAGATAATTTTTTTTTTTTCTTAAAATTTAGACTGTTTGGCCAAAAGTTTGTGGACATTTTTTTATTACTTATAATCACACCCACTCACGTTCCCATTTTTGAGTCTGTTCCCTATAAAGGTTTCTTCATTATACCAGCTAAGGACGTTTTTCCAGTTGTTAAAGTAAAGGGAAACGTAATGATGTGGCAGACACGAAATTCTATATAACCATTCTTCCCTGCTTTCAAATTTGTGGCAACAGCTTGCAGAAGTATGACAAATGGTTGTGATGGTCAGGTTTCCACAGACATTTCCACACAGTAACTCGTGCTAACTTTTCTTTGCCTGTGCGTGTCTCAATAATGTCCTTATTCTCCGACCTCCATCTTCTTACTTCATAAACTTTCTTTTTTTTATCACTGCACAACAGAGCGATGCAGTACATTTCAGGATCTGTAATCAATCACTGAATCACAGTAAAGGCAAACACCCGACATGTTTCCGAATCATTTATAGATGACTTCAAGCATCAAACAGCATCAAACATAGCAGATAGGTATCGATTTTTAGCTAGGGTTTCCGCACGGTGAGATGTGAGCTCATGAATGCTGTACTGTACTGCGTGTAAGTTGTGGGGGTTTACTGCACTGTGAGTTGAATATAGCTTTAGAATCCTGGGTAATGGTGTGCTACAGGACTTTTTTGAAGGCTGGGATTGACCCACAGATTAATGAACCGATTGGACTTTTTAAAGACTTTGAAAGAATTACTGTTATAGAAGTTATTCCACTGCCAGCTTCCAACAAGTTATACATGCTGACATGTATTACATATTATTATAATACATATAAAGTGGTACCTTGACCTACGAGTGCATTAATGTAGGAGTTTTCCGAGGTACGAGCGGCCACTCGGTCGATTTTTTTGCTTTGTTACGCGAGCAAAAATTTGAGGTACGAGCTCGAAACGCCGCTGCTAGATGCCGAAGCGAAGCTGGAAAGCGAAGATTGTGAAGAACATTGAGATAAGCGAAGTATAAAAAGTAAAAATGTTGAAGTTTAGGGATACAGTACAGTAGTAAAAAATTAGTTTTCCCTCCTCCGCTTATCGCCTCTAAATTTATTTGATGTGCCAGCAAATTGAGATACAAACTCGGCCACGGAACGAATTAAACTCTTAGGTCAAGGAACCACTGTATTACAATTATACAGTTCAAATTAACAAAGCTGAAACATTACCATTCTTCGTAGGCTGTGTAGATTTCTTTCTTTCTTTCTTTCTTTCTTTCTTTCTTTCTTTTCTTAGCTTATCTTTTCTTTTTAAACTTAAACAAATTGTTTCTAGATTTGCCATTTTGTTTGCAAGCTACTCAATGATGATAAAATGTTGGTTAACTAATGAGAAAAACACAGCATGATGCTCTCTGTGGAAAATAAACTTTTTCTTATCAAGATTGTACTTAGTTTTATGTGCAGTAGAAGAACAAAAATCCATTATCCATTGCTTGCAAATTGATTTGCCTGACTCAATTAAAAGTGTCTCAGGAAAAGAGCAATTTGTTCTTAAATCACCCTTTTCTACACAGCTCAGATAACCACGAGAATCTTCCATATGAAATCTGGCATCACAGTGACACCAAAGCTGGAACAATGCTTTTTAATGACAAACTAAATAGGAAGACAGGGAGCATGATTGTGGAAAAGTGTGTGATTGACTCTATAGGAAAGTTTGTTAAGTTCAATTAACACCATACAATGTTCACCTGATCTTCAGCATACAGTGAAAGCACCAACAGACTCCAACCTATATGTTCATGTTCATTTGATGTTTTTAATAAAACAAAGAGCGGATGGGAGATGGGAGAAAATTGGAGAGCACTGACAACTATTTTTAATGAGTATGCAAATTATTCTGTGCATAAACACATTTTCATTTATTTCTTACAGTTTTATACACATTTTTCTAGTAAAATGTGTACGTGCTCACTAGAGCCATGGGTAGAAAACAACAAACTACTGTATATGTACAAAAAAAATTCAGCTTTACCACATTTCTTTTTAATTATAATTTTAAGTTTAATTATAAAAAATGTCAGTTAACAAAATAACACACCTACGTGCTTCAAGTCCACACTTCAGGTGCCTGGATATCTTGAAAAACAGCATGATCAATTTATGCAAACAATACATGTATCACGTTTCACAGCATGACATTTCAAACAATGGAAATGTGCAAGTAAACCATTGGCTAACCGAGTTATTTAGACTATCATGTACCAGATCTTTTGATGTTTTCCTCCAAGAAAACTCTGTTGAAAGCACCCTTAAAAGTATTTTAGATAGAACACTTTTTTCTACCTTTGCTAGATGGGAAAGCTGTAATGTAACTATTCAAGCAGGTTTTCACCAAACAACTGATATTTACTCTTACTTCATTACTTTTCATGATCAATACTTCAACATAAGTACTTTTAAAGTTTATATTTTTAGTCAAGTCAGAGTGATTTGTACTTTTTTTCCCATGCCTATGGCACACACAATATAAAGCATGCGTGCATATTCACCTTCTAACTTCCTTTTGCAAGTTTTCCAGGAGACTGTGACATTTAAAGCAGTTGACTTTAAATAGAAATATCAGAACCAGGATGCAAATATAGTTTTGAAATACCAAGTAATTTGAGATCAGTGATCTCTGCTGAAACTTTGGGGCCTGCTCTGACGCACAAGGAAATGTTTGGAAAAAGGTTCCAAAGTTTAATATTTAAAATATAAAGTCAACAAGGTTTTTTTTTCCCTTTTTTTCTGAAACTGTCCACAATAGATATTTAATCCTGTAATAGTAAAGGTGTTTGCTTAGTGCAAGACCAGTGGACTTTTAAGCCATGTAAATCCTTCAGCAAAGGTCTTTTGGCACATCAGGATATAAGATAATAATATTGAGGATGGATTGATGTAATGAGCCTAACATTTACACAGAAACTGTATGAGCAGATATATGATTCATCTAATTTACAGCAGCCTTAATGTCAGCCCCAGCCAGTCTGGCCATTCTGTTCTTTACCTCTTTCATCAAGTATATTTTCACTTTATTCTTTATTTAAACTCTAGAGACTGCGAGTGAAAACCACACCAGTTACAGAGATATCTCAAACCAGCTCATTTGGTACCAACAGTAGAAGATATGGTTGAGATTACATTTCTTCCATATATATATATATATATATATATATATA